>JARFXV010001705.1:0-40012 GCA_031761425.1 Cosmopolites sordidus | reverse complement strand
GAAACACTACTTCCAAGCACAATTAGAAGTGATAGAACACTTTCTTCACTTATATTTGGTTCGACAGCAGATCGACTAAAGTTAGGGGAAACCTTGAAAACGAGTGGTATATAGCGTATCCATTATTATTCTGCAACAAATAATATTATCAAATAATGTTGAGCATCAAAGTTACAGCGATTATTCCAGTAATCATTATTTTTTATTTCTTTTGTTGCTATATTGATTAAAATTTACGTTTATATAATTTATATCATATTGGTTTTGAGACTATCGGTTATATCCTTGAATATACCAAAATAACCAATAAAATAGACTGAGGAATAAGCTAACATCAGCACCCAGCAATATAATTAAATCAAACTGAAAATATGTATGCTCACTCTATAGCATATCTTGAGCACAAAGCACACCTTTTCGCTTGATCCGCACGTTCTTTATGTAATCATCCGAATTTGCATAGACCCAAGATGTTGATATGAGTTTAAAGTAGTTAGACGATTGGACTTCCCTATTTCTGCCATTATTGTAAAATGGTTTAGGGGGTGGCCGGAGTACAAGGTTCTGGATATCCGAGAGGTACCTAGATATAACAAACGGCATTTAGATACCATTGCTTACGATATCGATATGGAAATATCCGGCAAGTGCTTGATACTTTTATTATAGATGCAGGCAAGACTATTTCAAGGGAGACTTCTAATCGACATTCACTTGCGATCGATGTACATAGTTATCATTCTTATTGAATGCTTCTCTTGTAGCGCACCTGACAAGACGTGTGGCTGAGATAGAACTGAATGTGATCTCGAACGGAATTCTATTTACTTTAAGTGATGAATTAATATATTGTTTAGTTGGTTATGATAGACGTAGAAATTTTTTAGCGTGAAACGCAAAAATAAACTTCATATTAGAATTGTATACACCAATCAGTTCAGGTATTGTTTCAGGTATCATGCACTGGAAATTATATGTTTGGGGAAGCAGATCACTCCTAGTAACTATCTTAGAGGAAGTTTTAATGCTAGTCCCACTATAAACCGATACATTGCAGTTCGCCATTAGGTACTATTAGGCTACAAGTCGTCCAAATCTCATATTTCAGCAAGATATGGTCTAACGGCATCATCTCATCAAATAGTGAATTTTTGAAGAGTCTGCACTATTATATAGTCTGCGCTAGTGATATTTCACTGGTAAGCAAGATTTTCAGATTTATCGCTAGTAGACCTATTACCCTCCATTTTTTAGCAAAGTTGAAGCATATTTATATTTCGTGTTTAGTATATCTAGTATTGCTACAAAACGTTATATATAATATAATTTCGATCATTACCCCAACGAGTTATTTATATAAAAATATAAAATTTATACAATTAAATTTATTTTTTTTAAGATTTAATATTATAAAATATGTTAGAAATCTTTGTAGAAATATTTTTTTATTCATTGTATATTAATTTTATAATGATCTATTATATATCCATTATATAATAAATATAGAAATTCGTTTCATATATAAAAAACTGCAGCAACTATATAAATATGAAAGGCCTATATGAAAGGCCTCTTCAGCATGCTTCCAACCTTCACGGTCCTGGGCTTTCCTCTGCCACTCGGGTCCCAACATACTTAACGATGTCATCAGTCCATCGTGCTTTCGGTCTTCTTCGCGGACGTTTGCGGATCAAGCGGTATCCACTCCAGGATTGCCTTGGTCCATCTGTCGTCCCATCACCTCGCTATATGGCCTGCCCATCTCCATTTCAACTGTTTTACTCTTCCAATGATGTCACAGACTTTTGTTTGTTCCTGATCCATGCGCAGGATTTTCTGTCTCGTCTTGTAATGCCAAGCATACATCTTTCCATTCCCCCTCTGTGCCACCCGAAGTTTTTGAATTGATTGCGATGTGAGTGTCCAGTTTCACTTCCGTATGTCATAACGGGTAGAACGCACTGATCGAATACTTTTCTTTTCAGGCAAAGTGGGAGTCTGCTCTTAAACACTATGTTGAGCCTACCAAATGCCTGCCAGCCACATTTAACACGCCGTTCCACCTCCCGGGCGGTATTCCCCCTCCATGGAAATCCTCTGCCCAAGATATACAAAGCTGTCCAGCAATCTCTAAATCTCTTCCTAAAACTGAAATTCTTCTGTCCTGAGCGAAGTTATTGAACATAACCTGACTCTTTTTCAGGTTTATTTTCAAGCCAAATGGCTCGCCAGCCCTTTGCAGTTCTTGTATGCGTCTTTGCAGCTCCTCTGGATCTTGTGAAATGAGAATAATATCATCTGCAAATCTAAGATGGTTTAAGTTTGCACCATTGATCTTTACCCCATCCTGTTCCCAATCCAGTTTACGGAATACTTCTTCAAGGCCAGCCGAGAAAAGAATAGGCGATATTGCGTCACCCTGCCGTACACCTCGTTCTATATTTATTCCCACTTCAAGATCATCAAGGTGAATTGTGGCTGTAGCTCCATCATATATCGATTTTAATAGGTTTACATAAGATCTCTCTACACCTTGGCTAAGCAGTGCATCCATTATCGCATGCTTTGAGATGGAATCAAATGCTTTTTCGTAGTCGATAAAAGCCAAGCACAGTGGCATGGTGTATTCGTTGTGCCTTTCTATGACCTGCTGTACAACCTGGATGTGATCCATTGTACTGAATCCACTTCTGAATCCTGCTTGTTCTCTTGGTTGTGCGTCATTCAGTTTTTTTTTAATATTCTTTTAGAAATTATCTTAGTGAAAACTTTGTACATCACTGATAGAAGGCTTATTGGACGGTAGTTCTTTAAATCTTCCTGTGCTCCTTTTTTATGTAAAAGGATCACTTCTGCATTTTTCCATAAGTCAGGTACTTTTTGGTTTTTGAGGCATTTTGAGTATAATTTTGCCAGTGTTTTATGTAACGTCCGACCACCAGCTTTTAGCATTTCGACAGTTACACTATCCTTTCCTGGAGCCTTGCCGTTCTTCATCAATTCTATAGCATTTGTTACTTCCTCCACTAGGATATCTGGTATTATATATTGTTCTTCCGTGGGTATTGCTGTCCCTGACTGGCTCTGATCTTCATATAACTGGGAATAAAACCTTCTGACAATCTCTAACATTTGGGTACGCGTCCTGCACACTGTGCCATCCTCACGCTTTAAAGCATATATATATATATATATATATATATATATATATAACAATATATATATATATATATATATATATATATATATATATATATAACAATATATATATATATATATATATATATATATATATATATATATATATATATATATATATATATATATATTGTTTTTTTTTTTACTTCTAGTTGTAATTATCTCGACAAAATATTTTGAGTCAAATATCGTATGAAAATATTGTGTATGAAATACAAGAATTAAAATACACACTTGAAATAAACATACAATATTAATAATGATGAATTAAAATAGAATCCTAAATTCGACATGGAGATAACTATAAAATCTAATATAAATAAAGTGTAAAATAGATTGCTTTTTATTTAGGCAGCAACATCTGCATTATAATATGTAGGTATTGTATTTGTGTTGCTAATGTTGTAAATGTTGTAAATTTTAGCAATATTGTATAGCAGTTAACCAGCGTGGTTGAAAAATAATACTTTCAGTCGTATATTTCAAAGTAAAATTCTTAATATAAATGATCTATACCATATAACCAGGGCTTTAATGTATATCTAACTAAAGTATAACTACCTATGGTTTGGTTTGGTGAATTAAGCCAAAAATTAGGGCTTTTTGCCAAAACTTTGTGACAAAATGTATATCTTTGATATATGTACGTCTAGTAAGCTTAAGATTGCTTACACATAGGTAAAAAGTTTATCAATCTAAAAAGATACCTGCCATTAAAAACTGAATATTATTTGTACAATGCACTCACTTTGGTACTAATTATTAATTTATTAAAGATGCCTAAGTATAAAAGTTTATTTAATTACTTACATTTTAATATTCTACCCAGAACTCATATTTCTACCTCGTGAGGAAGGGCGTTGAGGCGTCACCCCTCCAGCCTTTATCACAGTAAACAATTTTTCACCTCCTGTATAGGGTTTCAAGAGCATGAAAAGTAAAAAGGGGGAAGAGGAAAGCAAAAAATCTTCAGCAGCACTATTTTATTGTACGCTCTCCCACCAAAACCCACGAACCACTATTGATTACTATATGGCAACGTTACTATATCCCATCAGCTTCCTAATCCAATCTATGATCAATATAATTAATAGACTTAAATACCATGGAATATCGATTATTTATAGAATTATGAAGATTAATCAAGCGCTATATCTGAGGTTGCATTTTGAACAGCCATTTTCCACCCATAATACAGCACACATAAAGTAGCTGTGCAAATGTGAATTGATCTACCACATAATGTTAAACAGCATTCACTCTGTACCTTTAATAGGTAAATATAAAAATTGATTTTTTTGAAGTGAAGAAATTTACTTTTTGTTTTTTCCCTGATTCCTTGTGTTTGCGCTCTCGCAAGTCCCCTTAAAAGTTAATTTTATGAACCCTCCCTCTGAGCGAACATTTACGGCGCATGAAGAACATTCCTACAAAATTTTATTTTTGTAGGTCTTATCTTATAGTTTCGGAAAATTCGCGAAAAGTGAGTGATGATAATAATTATTATTTTTTTATTTTGTTTCAGTTTTTTAATTAAACCATCATTCTAACAGCTACAATTTTATTATTCCTCTTTACTACTCCTATATATAGTATAAATTGATATTTTATAACATATTTTCCTTTATTCATATACATTCTTTTGCTCTTTCAATGATGTCGCATACTTTCGTTTGTGCTCTGATCAACAACCATCAACAGTTATTTTTATCCCGTCTTATAATGTCCCGTCTTATAATGTCCCGTCTTTTTCATTCCTCCTGGGCGGTATCTTCCTCCATTGAAATTATCTGTCCAAAATGTATGTAATAATCCACAACCTCAAACTCCCTTCCTTTATGAAACATAACCTGAACCTTTTGCAGATGTATTTTCAAGCCAAATGGTTCTCCAGCCCTTTGCAGCTTTTATATGTGTCTTTGCAGCTGCTTTGGGTCTGGTGCAAATCTAAGTTGGTTTAAGTATGCATATTAAGTAAGTATATTGATCTTTATTCCATCATGCTCCCATTCCAGATTACAAAACATTTCTTCAAGACCGGTCGAGGAAATAGGAAGGAAATGGAAGACGATATTGCTGTACATCCGCTTCCTGTAATACACTTCTAAATCCTGCTTGCTTTCTAGGCTGTGCGTCATTCAGTTTTCTTAATATTATTTTAGATATTATCCTCCTGAATACTTTGTACGCTACTGATAGGAGGCTTATTGGACGGGAGTTTAAATTTTCCTTTCAAGTGCACTTTTTTATGTAATATAATTATTTCAACATTTTTTCATAAGTTATGTAATTTGTATTTTTTGATGCATTTTGATTTTTTAATTTTTGCCTCCTTCCGAATACGTTTTCTTATAGTTTTACAAAGCTCAACGTACTTAATCCTGCCAAACGGACTCCCTCATTGTTCGTCGTATTTTCATAAAATCAATTGTCTCATTTGAGATTTTTGACTGAAATATTTCTCTTCTAATGCTATTGAAGCAGCCGCTTCAATCATATTGTTAATTTCTTCATACTGATCTGCTATTTCCATCTCCTCTGGATCTTGTATCACAGCAAAAGTGGTTCGACAAAGCAACCTATAAGTCGCTGCCCCTCTCCAGCAGCTTCCAAGAATCTAGTTTGCCCTTCTTTGACCTTCACATTTTTTCACGCACTCTTCAACAGTTTATTCTAACCTTTATTCGTACCATTCGGTGGTCACTTCCATTATTAAAATAATTAACCACAGTAGAATGGCAAAATATTATTTATCAACTTGAGGTAATCAATTTCACTTGTGAGTCTAGATGGACGTTTCCATATCGATTTTCTACTGCTTTTTTTTATAGAACGAATTTATACTATACAGTTATTGTCCTTTAGCAAAATTAATTAAAATATCTTCTCTATAGTCGCGCTCACCACTTCCATATAAGCCTGTTGCATTTTCACCAGATCTTGCTTTTCCAATCCTGGCATTAAAGTCACCCATCTGTATTTTGTACCCACACTTCTTGTCTAGAAGCTTGGTTACGTCATCATAAAATTTCTCCATTTCCTCATTTTTTCACGATTTTCTCATGATTTAAAGATTAAACTTTATATTCGGTTGAATGACGCCTCAGGCTCGTCGATCAAATGTATTTTCAAATTTTACTAAAGTGTCCATACGATTCTGGATAAAAAAAAAACAATTCAACCAGATCCTCCATTCTCCGTACTTCCAGCGTAGAGTATGAAACTAGTTCAATCCTGTTTGACTATCTCTTCGCCCTTTCTTGTTTAACGTAGCCCACTGATATCCCAGTGTATGTTATCAAATTCGATCAACAGTTCTTGCAGTCGGGCATCCATTTTCGTTGTCCTTATATTAAGTGCAGTAGTGTCCAAAGTCCAATGACAGTGTGATTTAACCTAGTAATTCTTAGTAACTTCATCCTTGGAGCAGGTCTTCCAGCTATCGGAGGTAGGTGCATCTAGGCCTCCGGAGAAAGAGATATCGTAATCTGCCACATGATCTAGTGCAAGTGAACAAAGTTTGGATCATGTTAGCCTTTCTCCACACAAACGCATTTATGACGTCAAAATCTGATCCATAAAGGGATATATATATATATATATATATATATATATATATATATATATATATATATATATATATATATATATATATATATATATATATATATGTCTATATTATTCTTACATATGTTTCGGTGGTGATATGGTCATTTGATGTAAATTTCATTCCCGCCAGCTAGTTCATCGCGTTTGAAATGACAAACAAGTCCGAAGGAGCCAAGTTCGGAGAATATGGTAAATGTATGGTGATTCATAGCGCAAATTGACCAATTACGTTGTTGCAACGACAGGTGCATTGCCGTGGTAAAACAACATTGTTTCTTTCGTCACGTGAGGGACTTTTGTTATCAACTTTTCATGGAATTTAACATTGTGCATCTTTATTCTGGTGTATAGCGTCAGTCATATAGTCTGGTGTATAAGTCAATCATGCTTCGACAACATAGAAGCTTAGTAAACCACTTATAAGCCATGAAATATGAAGGAACAGCATTCCTATAATATTTTTTCAACTTTTCTTTGGATTGCGCGATGGTGTTCGATGCGATGGCGCGATGGTGTATTAGGTTTTTTTCCAAGAGTATATTATATATATATATATATATATATATATATATATATATATATATATATATATATATATATATATATATATATATATATATATATATATATATATTGTCCTGGCCATTTTTAATATTAAAATTTTTTTGTTCTTTTTGGGAATTTCGATCAATTACGAATAAATTATTATTTTTGTATTGTTTTGTTAACGTTTCAGTTTATTTTTAAACCATCTTCAGAACAATTCTACAATATATCACTTTTATAAATAATGCAAATTTATATTTAAAAACCTATATATTATTGAATAATATATAATAATAACTATATATTATTGCATTATTAATTTTCTTTTTTTTTAAATTAAATAATACATTATTTGTCTAATCTTCAGTTGACACATTTTTTATTTTGACAAATTTTACAAATTTGTTACCTTTATATTTTTTGTTGGCAGGGCATACCAATACCGATAATGCTATTAATGCTTCTAATCCTGGTGCCTTGGATAGCAGAATGTCAGCGTTGGTTAAAAAAAAAATATTAACACGGTCATTACATTCTCTTCCACAACACATAATCTGACAGACATAGTGAGTTTGGTAAGGATTTGTTGTTAGTTGAAATTGAAACTGATTCCAAACAAACCATCGAGGAATTAGCCACAAAGCTTGATATATCATGGCCCATAATACAATGGTATGTAAACTACTGAATAAAGTGCAAAGAGATGGAATGTGCCTTCCTTATCAATTTTCGGCTGAAAACAAAATTTAACGTATAAGAGCACTCTTCACTAAGTTAAGTAGACATCCTTTTCTTCAACAAATTGTTACTGGAGATTAAAAGTGGATTCTATACAGCAATCCACAAAAGAAAAACGATCGACAACAAACCAACCACCTTTGCCTACTCCAAAACCAAGACATTCTAAAAAAGTATTAGTGTCAGTATGGTGGAATTTTCAGGAATTATTCACTATGAGGTTCTAAATTCTAATTAAACGATATATTCTAAATATTATTGTGCTCAGCTTAATAGATAAAACTTTGCTTTGAATCAGAAATATCCAAAACTAGTTAATCGAAAAGGTATTGTTCTTCAGCATGACAATGCATTACCTCATAGTGCCAGAATCGCCCAAAAAAAATCAATGAATTAGGCTGGAAAGTACTTCCTCGCCCACCGAATTTATCCTCTTGCTGTACGTATAAAAAAATGTATGCTATCCTAGAGTTACTAACAAAAGTATCTGAAGAATTACTTTAAAATGGACACATATTTATTTTAATGGGAATGGGTTACTTTATAGAAAACAAAATATATAATTGAGTCAGTAAATTCACTGAATTAAATGGCTACGGATGCTGCGATATTTTTGTAGATTATATTAAATTTTGCGCGAAAATATTGATATTAGTAATACGTAAAAATCAAAGAATTAGAAAGGGAAAGTATTTCCTCAAACACCGAATTCATCTGATGCTGCACCGTCTGATTATCATCTTTTAAGATATATGGAATATTTTCTTCATGGAAAAAATCCTATTGCGACAAAGATCAGAACTGCACTCGAAGAATATTTGTACTTCACAAATCATCATTTTATATAAAGGAAACAGAAATTTTATCAATGCAATGGACGAAGATTCTCAATAACGTTGGAGATTATATTGTAGATTAAAGGTGTATTATCTCCGAAATAAAATAAAATTTGGTATAGTATCAAAACGATAGTACTAATAGATACCCATATTAGTTAAATGGCTGCTAGTTTTAAATACTGTGTCTTGAGATACTGCCAAGAGTGTCTCAAGAATTACTTTAAACTCTCGGGGTAACTATTTTAATGGGGATGGATTCTATACCTCATACCGTTTGGGTACTTTTCGGACTAATTCTTGCCGGCGTTCTCTATTTCTGGCTTTCTTGGTTGCATGTTGGAGAAATGTACCAGCTAGGTCTTTAATTTGGTCTGTGCATCTTTTTGGAGGTCTGCCATATAATCTATTATTCTCCATCGATCCCTGTACCTCGTTCCTAAATAATTGACATATCTGTATTCAATGAAGCCGAAGAATCTTAGCATTCGTTCATGAATAATTTAGGATAGTTTTATGGATTCATTAATTTCTTGAATAACGAATGCATTTTTTCCTCCGTCAGTTCACGGAATGCGAAGAACTCGTCTTCAGCGCGAAATTCCATAAAATTCAATGCGCTTGAGGTCTTATGTTTTAATGGTCCATGTTTCAGCAGAATATAGCATTACCGGAAAAACTAAAATTTTAATTATATGTTTCTTTGTGTTCTATGTTATGTCATTATATCCCCCCCCCCCCCCCCCCCAGATCTTCTGCAAATTTTGTATTGTATTTTTGCCATTATCTTCTTCTGATCTCATGAATATTATCGCCTTCGTTCGATATTACTTTATAGAGAACAGAAAAAATTTGATTATTAAATTTTGAAAATTGAACCGCTACGAATGCTGCTCGATTTCAGTAGATTCTATTAAATTTGTCGCAAAAATATTGGTATCAATAAGACGTGTCTAGAGAAGCAAAATATATATCAGAAAATATATATTTCATCACTTCAGTTAATAATATTTTGAACATCTTTAATTTAAACTCTGTTTTATACGTTTTAAATGACTGGTACTAGGTTTGCCCTCTTCATAAAATGTTGATGTAGGTTTAGATCAGTGTATGATTCCAGAAATTTTTAAAATGAGTTTGAGTAATTTAACTTAATAAATAATTATTTATAATAACGGGCAGGCAATAACCCAATATAGACAATGAAATGAAAAAAAGTAAGGATATTCTAAAAGTACTCTATGAATAGTTCGTGATCCTAAATCTTCCCTTATTAAATTTGGGTTGGGCAAATAGAACTGGTTGTACAATTATCTCATTCCTTACCATGAGTGGTTCCCTACAACATAATCAATAATCAGCATCAACAACATAAAAATAATTATTCATCAAGAAAAAGTGAAACATATCTAGTGTAAATTTATTGGTGATAATTAAAGATCTAAAACTTTAGCAACTGATCTCTCCTAATATATTGCAGTATATGTACAAACTACTAGTTCTAGCCTGCGTATAACTATTTGATCATAATTATCAACATGATCAACCATTTATCAACATGTATATGAAATATTGTATTTATATTTATATGAAATATTCTATTTAAATTTATATGATATATTCTGTTTATATTTATATAAAATATTCTATTTATATTTATATGAAATATTATTAAATTATATTTATGTACTTGCTGAAATATCCCGATATTTTTATACGGCCTTTTTATAGACCCACCACAATATCTTCCTTATCCCCAATGTCATTTGTCGCATTCTTAACATAAGCTCCATTCTCGGGCCTTCGGGCTTTCCTGTCTTTAGACATCCATCTATCTCCTATACTTTCTGTCATTTCAGATGGCTATCAATAAAGCCCTCATCGGTCTATTATATTTATCAATTTTTTTCTGATTCTCTAGTTTATACGCAAGGAAACCTTCGTGATGAAAATTTACTAAAGATGTTTTTATATTAAGTAAAAGTATGAAGTGAAAGTAAGATACTTATAAATTAAATATGTTTTTTTTTATCGAAAATCGATTAATTTTGATTTGATATGATCTCGATTAATCTCGAATTGACACGACATGAAATGTCTGGAAAGAGAAAAAAATCGGAGGGAGTCAAGTCCGGAAAATAGGGTAGATATGACATAAATTCGTAGTGACAATTGATCAGTTTGAAACAAATAATATAGCGTCATCCAGGTAGAAGTAGTGATCTATATCTCTATATATCTATATGTTGTTGTTTTTGAAAATAAGTGCCTACTTGCTGGAGTTGTGTGGATGTGAAGGAGTGTTCGTAGTGATGCAGAGCTAGGAGAAACTGAGTGAATCCGTTTTGTAATGAATATATTGGCGGTTATGATGATTTTGATGGGATTTAGTTATAAAATGAGATTCATGAGTTTATGAGATCGATTTAATGTTGACATTTGTTACAGTTTAAAATTTCCAAGGATTATTTACTTACTGATAATGATTCAAAGATATTTTTCGGTCAATATAAGCCATTATTAAGATTTCGCTTTTTGTAATATGTTACTTGTTGTTTAAGTTTATTCGTTTTACATCTTATTGCTCTTGTAACGGGTGCAAATATATTGAATTATATTTTATTTTTAATTATTAGAGGATACCACTGTTCTATGCATTTCCGTGTTTTTTCTCATGCTCCTATTTGTTCCATCCTTACTTGCATCATTCTAAAAACAAGAGGAAAAGAAAACGATTTTAGCAGTCAGATAACATTTTATTACTGTAAACGTCTAGCACCACCCTCGTATAACGTCAAATCATGGTGCTCTCTCTTTCAGTTTCCGTGCATTATTCCTTCATTGGAGCGTAATGAGCAGAGTGTGGGTGTGTCTTGGAATGTGTTAGAAGGAGGCAAGTTTCAATTTTGTCCGAGTTAATTAAATGCATGTGATGAATTTAATTTTTCCTCCGATCTCTCTTGGATCCAATGCTCAACCACCTTTTGTCGCAGTTTCCAGGGAAGGGGCTATTTTGATGGGAGATTACCACCAGGATTTCATTCTAGGGTAATCGTGCTGGGAGTGAAAGATCACTTTTCCTGTTGAATTTCGCGATGAAGGTCCTTCGAGGTGTAATAATTTAGTTTAACGTATTTTTAGGGATTTACACCTCGAGGTCCCGTCCATAACACCGAGTACTTTTAGTTTTGTGTTAGTTCAGTGCTAAAAATACATCCGCTCTTTTTCACTGGTCACTAAAATTTAAAGCTAGGACACCACGTGTGTGGTTCTCGACCAAGCTGCGTCCTCTTCTCTTGGCTACGACGACAAGCCACAAAATTATTTCTTTTTTTTTATTCTTTTTTATTTTTATTTAGGGTCCTTGAATGGAGCCAAAGTTAAATGTGCCACACCCAACCACCCTTGTGGGAAGCCTGACTCCATATCCACGTTTTTTTTCTTCTTCCCCTTATTATTATATTATGTTATATTACCTTTTTCTTAGAAAATGAAAATACCGATCTTTCTGCTGTTTTGATATGCTTTTTGTGTGCGCCTTTTTATTTTACTTTTGCGTTTATTTTACTCCAATTTTTTTACTTTCCATTTTTTCCAAGATTTGAACTTTAAAAATTTGTCTCCGTTGGTTTTTGGTTTTTTACCCAATGATTCTTTATTTACATAAGAACAGATATTTTTGATATTTTTTGTGTTTTAGATTATGACGAAAAACCCAAAAATACAAAAAATATATGAACATGCCACAATCATTCAGACATTAAATTATTTTATATAATATATTAGCTAATATTATTTATATGATCAGTATTCATAGCTTACGCAGTACTATAGCAAGTATACTAGCGCGAAATCCTAGAATATCGTGGGAATATTTTGGCCTATTCTGTGGAAAGGCCGGCCAGTGATGCTCATAACCTCCCCGGTTAATCTGGGGTAACGGCATATAATTTACACGCATGCTTTGCAGTCCTACAACTAGCACCGCTAGCACTCACTTATCGGCTGAGTATTGTTGTAAACATCATTGTAAGTCACAACCCTCTTTAAACTAAAATAAATTATTTAGATATAATTAAATAAAATTATATATAATACATTATAATAAGCTTTACGAAGTGTGTCGCACTCTCATAGTACATCAGTTTTACCGTAACTATGACGGTAATATTATTGAGCTAACAATATACATATAATATATTGATTCAGCAATTCCAGCTCTAATTACTTTGTAGTTCTGTGTTTTGATGATCTTTTGATTTAAAGTATTGTTTTCTATACTAGAAATATTTGCGCTTTCTGGGATTGAGTCGAAAGATCGTTAATTATGCAGGAAAGTTTACTGTCGTGGCACTTGATTTATGCAGCTTGCTCCCTAAATATAACAGACACTTTATTCCCCATGAATAATTCATTTCGCATTTTCTGAGATGGTTTATTCCTCCTATATAAACCTTAGTTGTTTTCTTCAACATTTTGCCATATGATTTTGGTATGGTAGCAGTTTTTAGATTATTGGCAACAGAGTAAAAATTTTGTTACTATACTATGACTTTTAGTAGACTATTTTTAGCGCAGTGATATTTGTTACTTCACTGATATTGTTTCGCTAAAATGTTTTTAATAACTTATATATTGAATATACAGTACATTATAATACAATATTTATTAACCTCAAAATTTCGGTTAGTGAATTTTAACATGAAATATGTTTTCCAAATTTCCAATACATGCCGTTTACTACTTTATCGGGTTAAACTTTCTATCCAAAGAGAACATCCAAAATCAAAATGTTGCTTATTTGTGGTTTTAACTACTTTATAATATAAATGACAAGTCTTTGTAGCACTTGTATATAACTTGTATACCGTACTTGTTTGGTGACTTGCTCAAGAGATACTGTCCTATTGTCTATTATTGTAAATTTACAAAAATTGCAAGTTTTGTAATTTTTATTGGAGAAAGCTTAGATGTCTTATTATATACTGCATTGAAACATTGAGGAGCTGGCTACAAAAATATTCAACTTTTCCATTATGTAGACTATATATATTCGATTGAATCACTTTTAAAACTAACTTGTCTGATTATTTTATTAATTTCTCATTAAATTGCTATGGTAGACACGAATTAATTATGGGGTTTTTATGTTTTATGTTGCATACTTTTTAAATACATTATATATATATATATATATATATATATATATATATATATATATATCTGTATTTTCTCATTTTTCTGAGGAAAAAATCTGTGGAACATCGAACATGTTACAATAGTACTGAAGGTTTCAAATGAAAATTTCTACCGCAAAGCTCAATATCTAACGGGTCTTTCAAATTGAGTTGTTTTTTTAATTCTTGAATAAAATATAGATGGCGTTGTGAATTTACCAAGGTCTAGTCTCATTTCATAAGTGTAATGTATGACATTTATAAAAATTTAGTCGTACGCAATACAACAACGCGATAAAATTGTTGAATAATTTTATGAAAATGGGCGTTTTTCAGTTTTTTATGAAATTACGTGATATTTACGGTTTGCACAATCGTCCATCTGAAAGAATATCTATCGAATTGTTCAAAAATTTCTATAAACTGATTCAATGAAAAATAAAAGAAAAGCAATATATAGGGGTAGTGGTCGTTCACAAGAGCATATTGATTTAGTACGTGAAAGTGTTGCTGAAGACCCACAAATTTCCATTAGTCCACGTTTTGGACGCAGTGAATCCGCAAAATCCTATATTTTACGAAAGGAATTAGCTCTGTAGGCATATAAGGTTCAAATAACACAGAAACTAAAGCCACTGTATCACTGTAAACGTCGTGCATTGGTTAATTGGGTCCAAGAACAAACAGATGATTTTTTTCCAAAAATCATCTTTTCAGGTGAAGGATATTTTGAAATTTGTAGCTATATTAATAAACAAAATTGCCGCATTTGTGATCAGGAAAATCCACGATTGATTCATGAGAACCCTTTACATCCTAAACGAGTCATTGTTTGGTGTACATTATGGTAATGAGCCTGCTTGTGAAGATATAACTGTGAATGGTGTTCGATATCATGAGATTTTTGTGGGTTAAATTAAATAACATTGAGCTGGAGGATATGTGGTTCCAACAGGATGGCGAGATATTGGTGAGATAGAGTAAGAGATATATCAAAATATCATCCAAAATTTTGACAAAAGAGTGGGCATCTGTGGAGCTGCAAGAGGTGGTCATTTAGCAGATATTATCTTTCCTGTTTAAATGTCATACACGCTTCAATTATCAATAAAAAAAATTAAATCAATTCAAATTCTGTGTTTTGTTCACGAATTAACAAAAACTGCTCAATTTTTATTTAAAAATGTGGTATTGAGTAGTGGCTCGCGTTCCTGAATGAGCGCGAGATGTTTTGATTCAAGAGATATCTAATGGAGACACATTAATGTAGACATAAGTAGTTTTACTTCGTGACAGCGAACGATCTTATGCATTAAAAGGTATTCAATGATACATTAAACCTGAGAGATTCTCCTTCACGGGGATTATTTACAAAATCTCGACTAATATAGCAACTACTTATTTCATCTGTACAAAAAATACTTTCAGTTTGACCCCTTAAATTTCAACTGTATATTGTTAATCGCTAAAATCATCGAGAATATTTAATATCTTGGAATAAAATACGTGTTTTTCTTAAGAATAAATTATGAATTGTATCACAAAAACACATCGGGTTTGATTTATGTTGCATCTCGCTAGATCACTAAATAGCTCTCACTCAAAACAAAAAAGGTATCCTGGTTACTGTTGCCGTATGAAGCTCCAAGTTTATTTTAAAACCTGACAAGGCTTGTAAATATCCAGTATGTAAGTTTTGAATTACATATTAGGCGATAGTGATTTGCTACGTTAATTTTTTAATTTCCCTTGGAACGTTTTTGATATTTGAGGAATATATTGGGTAGTCCGGAAAGTTCGTAGGGATTTTCCATTAGTTGC
This sequence comes from Cosmopolites sordidus, assembly GCA_031761425.1. Taxonomy (NCBI): domain Eukaryota; kingdom Metazoa; phylum Arthropoda; class Insecta; order Coleoptera; family Curculionidae; genus Cosmopolites; species Cosmopolites sordidus. Next base: position 24,087 of record JARFXV010001705.1, on the reverse strand, counting down.
TCTTTTAACGCTTGTAAACAAAAATCTGTGCTGTGTTAGTAACGTTTGTTTATATATTATTAATTATTGAGGTGTTTACCTTCTGATTCGCTTTAATTTGCCTTCAGTTAGTCAAATTGATTTAAAATGAAAATTATGCATGGAGAAGATTCTATTGGAAAGAGTGGTTTGGTCAATTTAGGGAGGGAGATGACATAGAAGGCCGGCATTGCCCTGGACATCCTTCAAGCATTGATATCAACGAAACAAAGGCCATAATAGCCGAAGATCCACTCAGCAGGGTCCGTGTGGTAGCAGATAGATATTGATAAAAATTGATATAGATAAATATTAACAAATCGACCATCTTTATCCATCTGAAAAAAATTGGTTCATCTGCCAATACGAGGCAGATCTAATGAGCGAAATCTGTTAAACAGATTCTCTTCGTGCGATCTCTTCCTTAAAAAAATCTAAGGCTCCATTCCTGAAACCGGTGAAAAATGGTGATGAAATGTAATGAGGGTGTAATGAGGGTGATGAGGGTGTAATGAGAAAAATGTTGGGGGTTGCCAGGGTTAGCAGTTTTAAGTACGGCGAAAGACGGCCTTAATACGAAGAAAATTATGCTTTTCATTTGGCGGAATTGGATAAGACCCACACACTTTAAGCTTCTTCCACGCAACCTAACCGTCGACACCGACCTCTTTTGAACACACTTAGATCGGCTGAAGGCAGTAATTGAAAAAAAATCTGCACAGAATTAACAAACATGAACAGAGGGTGAAACAAGAGGGCAAAACGAAAAGATGCGATGAAGAACCTGTTGATATTTTTTGGAAGTAAATACACTAATTTTTGCCAAAAAAGCAATTACATGATAAATTAAATACATATGTAGGGTAATTTTTTTAGTGCGTTCAAACTTTAAATTCCCATAAAACAACAAACAGATGCTCTTTGAACAAATTAGATACCTTAAAACTACATATTTTAGGTGAAATAACATTCAATGTAATTAATGTTTGAAAACAATCCCGAACAAATGTCAGCCGCGGCTACTTCTGACATAGCGCATTATGTCAATCTAATTTCCGGCCACTTTTTCAAGCAATTGGGGTCTTATGTCCACAAGTGTCCGAGTTTTGTTAACTACCAAGGCGTCAGTAGTTGCTAGTTTATCAACATAGACCAAAGATTTAACATAACCCCCCAGAAAATATATAATTCGCAACTAAATAATCGATGTAGTCGAATAACAAAGCCCAACCTCCTGAGAACGCCGACGAATTGATAAATTTGAATCTTTATAAACACTGCCAGCAAGAACGCCGATATTTTCTTCGGAATGCATAGTTATTTGTTTTGTTTTAATATTGAGCAGCTTGAAATTAATTCGGAATATATCGATAATTCGGCGAATACATCGCTCGGTTAGGCGATTATATGCACCATAAAATTCGCAAAGTGCACTATAAGGTTGGCGCACAGAACACTGATTTTAATTAACACACATTTTAATAATAAATTTTGAGAATATGCAAGCATTGCTTTGATTCAAACATTCCATGATAATTTATTATTGAGGCCAAATTTACAGACTTACACGCTAACTTACAGTTTATTTGACAGCAACTCCTATCGGAAGGGCGGACACACTAAAAATTCACCTATTATTTTCTTTGTTCTATCTCTTAGAAAAATCCCTAAAAATGTTTTCGGACATCCTGATCACCCTGATAGTTTATAATCAAGAGCTTCAATAATCTCTCTAGATTATTTGATTAACATGTTATGTCAAGCATTAGTAATACCTTTGAATATACAGTATTAAACAAACAAGTGTAACACCCAGTAAATATATTTGACTCGAACCGAAAATATATTCACTACATAGCATATAGTGAACATTTGTTTAATTTATGTTTCTGTAGGTGATTTCAAGAAATAGAGGAAATAAATGGTTTAGAAAATATGTATGGTAATCATGTATAATAATCATATTTTTCGTATGCTACTAAGCTAAGCGGTATGCCTGTGGTTCAACTTAAACTTTTAAATATCATAAGTTCATGGACATAGTTGTATCATCTTGTTATTCGAATCTGATAAGATACGAGATTTTAATATGAAAGAAGCATATTTATCTATCTTTATGCAACCGCGAGGTTCTGGTCGTCGAAAACGTACCCAAGGGCAATATGACGAATAGCATTTTAGACTTCCTGTTGTCCGAAATTGACTGCCAGGGCACATGTGCTGCTTAGATTAGTGTCAAGCTAAAACTGAATTAGACCTAGAAAGGATTTCTATGTGATTATGATATACGTAGATGAACTTATATGTTTTCTAGTTGAAAGGAAAATTTAACTTTTGCATTAAAATATTATAAAGCTCACTTCAGGTTATGATTTGGTGGGCTGTAGTAAATATCAGAGAAAGATAGTAATTGTCAAGATTGTCAAAAAGTGCAGTTTTGAGAAAAGTCTGTGCTGGCGACTGTGGACTGGATGCCGAGATCCCAAGATTTATCGCCCATAGAAAATATATGGAATAATACTGGTCTAACTCTTAAGAGATTGCTCTTGTCGCCAGCATTATTAAACTAACTTGAATCATATATACAATATGCCTAAGATACCTTGCGTCAAGAACACAAAGACGCAAAGACAAATTCGATCTATATCTGGTAGAGTGTCATAATAACCTTGGCGGTAGTAATGGACCTACTCATTTTTGATTTATTTGTATCAAATGTAAATGAAATAGTCTTGATTTAATGTAAAGTCTTGATTTAGTTACACAAAATTTAAAAACATATTTAGTACACAAAAAGTATAGAATTATTCCAATAAAATCTACTTTTAATAGTGCAGCATTTTGTTTTTTTGTTATCCTATATAAAATAGGTGTTATGTGTATATATCTTAATTATTAATGTTTTCATTTGATTTATCAAATCTACGTGTAGAAACAGTAACGAGTATTTCAAAAAATGTTCTGGTTCTTGATTTGAATATCAAGACTGAATATCTTATTAAAAAATTAATTTATCCCATTCAAATTTTACAAGTGAAACAGAATATAGCTACAGAGTCTTATCTACTATAGAAGAATTTTTTTTCAGTAACAATACATTTTTAAGCCAAATATTAAATGAATGTATCTGCAAAAACAGGTTGAGAGATCGACGAGAGGTCCATCGAACCACTTCATGTTTTATCGCCTCCAACAATGTTTCCTCGAAAATTTAGGTTTTTGCAAACCCTTCTGTTTATTGATATCCCGATCATGATATTTGCGCACATTTTTTTCTCTCCTTCATGATTGATTCTAAAACAAATCGATCACAGGTGCTACAATTATCCCAATAAGAGCTCATAGCTTCTTTGTAGATTTCCAATTAGAATCACGAAACAATTCGTTTCATTGCATGCCGTACAAAGGGCATTTTAAAATTAATTATGATGACGTTCAATATTGATAACACGAGTATGTGTCGTTCTATTCCATGACATTTTCCCATCTCTCCGGTAGCTACATAATTCGACGATCTGAGGTTTCTGGTTAAAAAACTGATCAAGTAATTTTTAAAGTCTTCTAAGGAAGTAAAGTTTTCTAAACTGTTGTGAAGCGATAAAAATAAAAAATAGTCGGAGCCCACAAGATCGGGAGGTGGTGGATGGAGAAAAATATCTCAGCAAATTCGAATAATTTGTGTTGGGTTGCTAAAGATACATGCTGTCTTGTATTGTCCCGATGCAGCGAAATAGCCTCTCTGTTACACTAATTCGGGCTGCTTCTGGTCGATAGCTCGGTTTAGTCTACTTAGTTATGAACAGTTTTTTTTCCGAATTAATGGTATACTTTTCAGGTATCAGGCCGTAAAGATTCCCTTTCATTGCCATCAAATTAATAGCATACCTTTCTTCGGATGTAAACTGGCTTATATATCAAGAAACATATCCACTTTTACACCTTGATCTCTTACTCTTAAGATTATTATAAACAATCTAGTTTTGATTATCTGTAACTATACGTTTGAAAAATAAATTGGTTTCGTTGCGTTTCAACACAGAATAGCAATCGCATCGACCTTGTTAACCATTCCAAGTATATATAATTGCCTTGACACTGTTGAATGGGTGCGGAATGGAAACAAGGAATTTTCCAATATCTTGAATAGTGTTATGCTGGTCACTTTTAATAGAGCCGTGGGCGAACCAATCGGAAATGACGCCTAGAGCGAGCATTGAAGTTGCGCCCCTTCGTAAATTATCTAAATATAAACAGTTACCTTAAATAAAACAATCATATATCTTACAAAACATTTTTATTTTGTGAATTAGAACAAAAATTAGTCCGTAAAAGTGCACTTTTAATAGTCCAAAATTTAAAATTGCACCTTTACTTTGAATGGCGCCCAGGGCACGTGCGCTACTTGCCCCACTCTAGGTACGCCATTGATTAGATACATTAGATTAGTGTACATCAGATATTTTATATTGCGTCAGCTAAGCATTCTTATTATTTCGGAAATAAAAAAGCAAAATATATAGAAAATGCTCCACACTTTCTGTCATTAGTCATTAATAACATTTAAAAACAATTTACACGTTTGAAGTAGAAAACACTTCGGTGTTGCGATGCACTGTCATTTAACGCCAAAAATAAGACATTTGCATCAAACCAATAGATCTGATGAAATCATGAATTATATGGATGTTTCCAGAAGTAATTTTAAAACAACACTTTAAAAATAAAAATAACATTTGTTAGCTCTATAGTAAGAATTTTTCATCAAATTCTGCTTTATGATTCTATTTTCATTAAACCATGCAGTAAATATTCATAATTCATAAAGGCGTAAATAAATGTTGCTACTACAATTCTTCCACATATTTTCTAGTTTTCTATTTTCCACCGAAAAATGTTGGCTATTTCGCAAAATGTTCTATTGTTTTTTACAATTCCACGATAGCTTACAATGTAAACATGACTACGCTGCAAGGAAGGGTACGTTAATATGGAAGCAAAAGTATTTCAAACCTCTAATTTGCAGTTACAACATTGTCCATTCAAAATATTCTTTTGTCTATAAATGTTGTGTTATACATTTTGGCTGAGAATTTCGTCTGTGAATTTTTATGTTGTTAAATTTGATTGTATTTCCTATCTAACAGGTCACATACACAAAAAAAGCACTTTGTTGGCTGAGCAACATCCCACAGGGAGTATCAGTCTAACACTTCTTCCTTAAAAAATAATCTTTTTTCATGGTGACAATCCCGAAATCGTCAAATGATTTAAACAGTAAATAATGATTTGAAAGGCAAGATGCAGGCATTCGGTTATCTAATTGCTTATCTCTTAAATTTAAAAACAAAACATTGTTTACTATGATACTAAATCCTAAAATCCATGTTCAACGACCTTATAAATAATTGTCAAATACGAGCGTCAGAATTACAAGCAACAATTTGATAATGTTTACTTTACTTTGAAGAATTAATAATGGCAGTATGTTCTCAAAATAATATTCCTCCAATGACCCCCCTCGACTTTTTCTGCTGGAATGTTTCCTAGAGGCCCAATATTCAATTACCCTTTAACACATATCAAGTGGAATATTTTCTATGTTGGTCTGAATGTTTCGTTTAAGGTCAAGAATTTTGCGAGGTTTAATTATGTAATCTAGAGATTTACTACAACCCCACACAAAATAATCCAAGGGTGTGAAATCGCATGATCTTGCTGGCTAGTTGACATTTTTGCCAGATAACACAGTTTGCCAGATAACGCTTTCGCGAAACTCTTCTTGCAATAAATCGATTCTCAAGGGGGATATTTGCATAATGTTTATATAAACATTTTGTACATCGGCACTGAACAATACAAATCACAGATATTCTATTATATATTTCTAGAAATCCACCATTATTCACCATTAACAGTAATATGATTTTCATCATCTTATTCAAAAAATAAGGTATTGTCATTTCATTAGCCCAAAATCTGTACCAAACAATAAGTTTCAAATGATGAAGAGGTAACTCCTGAATCACTTAAAGATTTCCATTGGCCCTAATCCTGCAAATATGTTTGTTCACAAACTCATTAAGCTAGAAGCTCCCTTCTGCGTGCTGTTGAATCGTGTATCTTTTTATGGTGAATTGACACAATATATTAAACATATGAGCCTATGAGTGATACTTTCAAAATTTATCAAATTACACAATTTATTCTACTTTTTTCTTTTTTATAGAGAAAGAAAAAATAAAAATGTTATTCTGGGTAAAGCTTATTTCCGGTTGTTTCAAAATATTTTGGTTATCAGCAAACGTCATATAACACGTACGTAAATACCAACAAATACATTTTGATTGTTTTGTTTAATACTTCATTACTGGATCTGGCAGTGCATTGTCTTCAACACGTTTCTCTTCGAACATGGCAAACCATTATAATTTTTTTTTATGGTTTATTGCTTCAATTTCAGAAATAGTTTGATTAATTTCGAACGTTTCTGGATCACTTTTATCCAACTTAATATTTAGTTTTTATATCCACTCATAAAATATATTATCAAATAGTTTATCGTAATTAATGAACAGTGGATACTAGCACAGTGGATGCAAGCTCAAGGAAGTACGAGCGATACTTATCAGTTAAAATAATGATGATTTTTTTGTTTTCCTAAAGCTTAAAATAGTTACAGAAATTCACAATTTTTATTTATAATAATACTAATAGAAACATTATAATTATTAATAAATTATTATTTTTATATAAAAAGTAACGAATTGACTTTATTATTATTAATCCACGCGATTCGATAAATAAATGCGGCAACAACACATTTGTGTTTACCTGTAAATATATATGAAGACCCAAGGAAAAAAAAACTTGTTAAATCAATTTTTTGCTAAAATCAAGAGATGGCTCTGCCGAATTAATTCAACAAGGGCCTATATTTTGGCACTAAGAAAATGGGAAAGAACGAGCTTAGTCAAGCTGATATGTACAGCTGAAAAATATTACACTGGTTAAAAAAGTCCATATGGAAGAGAAAAGAATGTCTTAAGTCAGCAGAAATGGGAGGTTGTAACTTTCAGGTTATAATTAGTAATTTGTTTTCTATTATTGTTGTAGTTCTGTTGTTGTTGGTGAGCTTTCTATTTTCTTTATTTCCTTGATTGTTTATTGTTTGTCAAATATTATAAAACTATGGATAGTGAATGTGAACCTGATGATCAAGAGTATATGAAAAGTGCATTAACAAAAAAAATAGAAAAAAAAGCGGACGGATCACTGATGTAACCAAAAAAGTTGCGTTGTATGAAATTGTTGGATTGAACAAAGTCCTTACTTAACCGGATTAATCAGTCTTGATCCAATCATGCAACACACTCCTCGAAAATGTTAACCTTATGCTAATTTAAGGCAGGGTTCTTTCTTCTATAAAGTTAGAATTTCTCGAAATAATAAAATAATAGAAATTCCAGTCTGCAAAAAGGCATTAGCTGCATTTCATGGTGTCACGTTCAGGAGATTAGAAACTATTCAGCACCTGTGGATAAAAGGGTGATACACCTAAATAGACCGAAGAAGCATTCCGTAGCAACTATAGAACATGTAGTCGGCCATATTAAATCATTTAACGGAAGGACGTCTATAGTTTAGCCAAAACCAAAAAAAAAAAATTACCGGAAGACACCAAATATCACAAAAATGCACCAAATGTATCTAGAAATTTGCCCCGATAACCAAGTTAGTTACGACACTTATAGGGAAATATTCAATGGAAAATTTAATATTAGCTTCTTTTAAAAGCAAGGAAAGGAGTGCAAAAATGCTACAGAGCTGAAATGATTGAAAATTTTTCAAAAGCTGCATTTATTGAAAGCTCAAACTTTTTATAGAAGAAACATAACCAGCCGGCAAATTAGCTGCTGCACGGAAAATACGGAATCAATTTATAAATGTTTTAATTAGAATTTGCTCATGCCGAACATTTCCACTAAACACATGCACCACAGGCGTTAATTTTATTTTTTTTCTTTTAATATTCAAAACTTAGTAACTCCAATATGCGTTTTTACTATTAAGCAGAAGCAGTGGATCATAGTGGTTCCAATGAGGTCAGTTCATCCTTGTATGATTACATCACACATCACTTATCATCTTTTCCCCGAATTTTTAATATACTCTGTGACTCTTGTGGAGATCAGAACAAGGACTGGATTATAGTGCGAAGATAAACAGATTCGACTCTATAACTGTAACATTCCCTATTTGTGATCATTCTTTTCTTGAGTGTGACAAGGACATGAGAATAATTCATGAAAAATCTGCTGCCGAATTACCTAACAACTGGATTTCTGAAATAAAAAATTCTCGCAAGAAACCTTCCCCCTTTTATGTAGAAAAAGTAAATAAGTACATAATCAAGGATTGGTCGGAATTTCTAAAAGATCATTATCTATAACAAGCTCCGATGAAAATGCGACCCATTAGAGAGCTCCAGATTTGTCATGTTGTCATTGTGTTATTTGTCAAGAGCATCCAAGACTTGTCATGTTCAGAAACACCTCCAATGAAGAATGGGTTTCTTCTGTAGTAACCCCGAAAAAGAAAATTGTGGATCCATCTTGGAAAATGGTTTATTTTTCTTCCCGTCAAAATCACAATACAATGTAATGAAAACTATTTAGTAGTAGTGTGTAATGGATAACTTATTTTTTATTGTTAATTTTTAGGACAAATACCTATTTCGAGGAGGATTTAATAGTACTAAATAAGTTTTGCAGAAAAAAAAGTTCAAATCTACTATGAGGTTCTCCGTTCAAAATAATATAAATTAAATATTATATAATCTTTTTACTAAGTAATTCAATTTTTAAATTTTAATAATACACGTTTTATATAAACATAAAATAACATGTCGTTATGAATCTCATATACTCTATCCTCCTTATTTGATTTAACTCGTTATTTCCCAACAAAATTGTGGGTTACTTTTTTGTTTTAATTGTGACCTGTATAGCAATTTTGTTAAATGACAAAAAATTATTCGATATACGTTGAAGTTAAAACAAGACACAAAATAAACAGTTTTAAAATATTTCGACATAGTATCCAGTTTTTTAAGTTTAACAATTAATTTCTGCAAAGTTGCAAAAAATTGATTTAAAACGTTTTTTTCTGAGTCTTCATATATCAGTGTACATATATTGTGTATATCTAAATTCAGAAATGGCATACATAGTAATCCCTCTTTTTAGATATAACTCTATCTCTTTTTTTTCTCAACTGGTTACGCTACGTTGCCAGACTTTTGGTCGAGTGTTTGGTTATTAGTAATCGAAAGTTGAAGAAAATTACTTCAATTATTTAAATAATTTTATCGCTAACCCGATATTATTCATATATAATAACATTCTGCAAATATTAAACGTTTAATATTAATCGAATTTTATTAAAATACGAGTAGAGCTAAAGTAGAAATAATTAAATGGATTGCTGCAATTAAAGAGAACCTAAGATCAGCAAATATTACACGAAGTGAAATTCAGGATAGAGGCTATTTCAGACACAAGGTTAACGTTTGGGAGGTTGGTCAGATATATAGATATATATATATATATATATATATATATATATATATATATATATATATATATATATATATATATATATATATATATATATATATATATAAGCGGAAGTCAGCAGAGTTGTCAGATCAAACGCTACGCCACCAGTCTCATTATTTTATTTACACACCTACAATAGATTCACACTTGCATTAAAATTCCATTAAATATTTTTCAAAGCATTGTGAATTTGCAAATCCGCTGGAGGAAGATATTTGTGTTTTTTTATCCCTATCCGATGTTTACAACTTGTAAAAACTTTAATATAATACCTTCAAAATAAACATTCTGACTAATATCGCAATCAAAAGATCTAACTATATTATACAAATAGTATATTATGTATATATTAAGGATAAATTATTAATATTAGAAATTTTCAATGTTTGGATTTTATAAAGGATTATGTATATTCGTTATTCTAATCGCCCTGGATACTCAGATATTTACCCAATAATCTATAAGGGGATTGTAATTTGATGTTGGATTTAAGTGACAGTTTTAGGTCAATTGTCCGATAGGTTGTTTATTTTGTACTCAGTAACTAGGATGAATATTGATGGTAGATGTTAATGCCATTAGGGACAATTTATACAAGACTTGTAATTGGAAAATTATCCCGCGTGCCGTAGTGTAAACATTACTAACTACACCTAATATCGAAATAAAAGAAATGTTAGAAATATATCCCAACACGTCACAACTTTCAAACGAGAACCGCGTTGTGTATATATATATATATATATATATATATATATATATATATATATATATATATATATAAAAAATACGAACGTACCGAAAGAGACCTTAATACTATAAAAAAACTTCGTTTAAAAAATTAAAATACGTATATACCTACATATACATATGTAATTACATTTTTATGGCTTTTATTAAATCTTGAAAAAAAATATACACGTACTATAATAGCAGCAACAACAAAATATTAGAACATTTTTTTTTTTAACTTAAAATCTACTCCAAAAGCACACAAAAACTTAAAACTACTTTGTAAAAAAGCCTGTAATGTGAGTTTGCTTTTGACTATTTACAAGAATATTTTGTTGAAAATACAGTTCCATTTCAATCGCTTTGCTCAAAATGCTATCTTCTGTAGTTCTTCTACTTTCTAAAAATCGTTTTACGTTTTATATCCCTGCTATGCCATAATGAAAAGTTGGGAGCATTTCTTCTAACGGTAGTTCTTCGGCTTCTTCATCACTCTCAAGCTGATGAGCTCAACCAATATGCGCCTGTAATCTCCTGGTCGTAGAAGATTACAGGTTCCTGGTCGTAGGACCTTGTTGTCGCAAGGTCGTTATCCACATCAACGAATGCGTCTGTTATAGTGGAATTAAATTTTTCCAAGTTAAAATTATTATTAGTAAGCCAGACACTTAACGTCAGGTTGTTCTCGTCCTCCTCAGCTTGTTTAATAATCCATTGGGTGAGAGGCAAGTTATCGTCCTCATCGAACTCGCATCGAACCCGATGGTCTTAGATGTTTGAAACAATTCTTAATTGTTTTTTGGATAACTGTTGCCAAGCTTTAGAAACCATTTCAATAGCAGAGAACATATTTATTGTTATTGGTGTGCTACTTTTAAACTGTGAATATCACCTTGATCCATTGGTTTCAGAATGGACGTAAAATTTGGTGGAAAAAACCAGTTTAATGTTTTTTAGATTCGTAAGATGCGGATGAGCAGGGCAGTTATCAACAAAAAATAATATGTGTCTATTTTGTCTTATCAGATATTTGTGCCATGATCTTAATTCACTTTCGAACATATCAGCGGTCGTCCATGCTCGCTTGTTTGCTGTATAATTAACTGGTAATTTTTTTACGTATTTAAAACACTTCGGTTTATTAAATTTGCCAATAAGTAAAAGTTTGCTTTTTTTAGTTCTTGTCATGTTTGCGCAAACAAAAACAGTTTTTTCATTTCAACACATTTTTCACCCTTAAAGCTCATTGTACGATCTGGAAAAGGTTTGTAAAAAAAAGACCAAGTTCATCGGCGTTAAAAACATCACTAGCGTCATAGTTTCTAAGATATGGAATATGGAATCTGGATTTAACCAAATTCATCGCATTTTCCAGGTCTACACTAACAGTTTCTCCATGAATTTTACTAAAACTTATATTGTACCGCTTTTTAAATCTATATACCCAACCTGAATCGTAAGAAAATCCAGCAACATTAAAAATTTTCCCAAACTCTTCAGCCTTTGCCTGAAGAATGGGCCCAATAATTGCAGTATTCATGCTTCTTTGATACGTAAACCATTGAAGTAATGCTTTATCGATGTTTTTTTGAACAGGTGTGCGAATTCTTTTCTCTTGTTTCGAAACTCCTCGGAATTTTATGTTTGTTTCTTTAGTATCATCGATACTGCTGTCTTTTTTAAAGACCTCGATTTGCAGATGTCGATTTGTTTAGCACCAATTTCCATCTACTGAATTATTGAAAATTTTAATCCATTTTTAAAGCCTTCCAAACCACTTTATTGAAACTAACTTCGATTGATTCATCCGTGCTTAAAACACAATTCGTTTACAAATCCGCTTAAACACGATCACAAACAGCACAACTTTACTATACAACACCAACAAGAAAGTTAAAGTTGCTAAATAAAATTATCTGGAATAGGCCATTTAATACAAATACATAACTCTAAGTAAATAATGCTGGACCTAATCCTAAATAATAAAGACGGTTGCTTGTCTTTTGCTTTGATTTCTTGCCGTTCTACCGCACAATACATGTTATCCAAATAAAAATAAAATTAATTACACATCTTTAATAGATTAGATTAAAATTATTAAATAAAAAGTACCTTATATTATAATACGCAGACCAAGAAATTTAGTACTTTCTATCAGAAGTACTTAATCACGGAATGCGTTATAAAAATGAATTATCTATTGAATGCTTCATAATAGCTGTCAGGACTTAGTTATTCGATACGTTATATCCGTAGATACGTAATAAGAGTGTACGTTATAAGTGAACTTTACAATATATATATATATATATATATATATATATATATATATATATATATATATATATATATATATATATATATATAGATATTTATATATATATATATATATATACATATATATATATATATATATATATATATATATATATATATATATATATATATATATATATATATATATATATATATATATATATATATATGTATGTATGTTTGTATATATATATTAAGGGAAAAATTAATTTTTATTTTTGTTAAAATGAAACTCAAAACGCTATTTATTTATAGTTTTCATTATATTAATTTCAAGCATTTTTTGTAACTCTTGTACTGTACTGCTAACTATTGTACTTGTACTACTTGTACCTAGTTGTCCAAAGGATCGCCAGGATGTCCGAAAAAGTGTCGAAACGCCTTCCTTTAATCACCTGTTCCAAATTTGGGAATAATCGGTTATGGTACGGAGCCAAATCCGACAAATTAAGGGTTGTCCAATAAGAGTGCCTTAATAATGGCATTATAATTTGAAAATAATGTCGTTCAAATATCCCCTCAGCTTCTTCTGGTGGAAAACATTCTGGACGACCGACCCCCACTTTGGGAAAAAATAATATTTTCATATTTGCTCACACTTCTGGCTTAATAGAAGTGTGAGCAAATATAACTGCAGAATTTGGGCCGATGAAATATCTTTGTCCTGAACTGATAAATCTGAATATAAATATTGTTTTATGTCAACAGCACATCTCCCTCATCTCTCCAGACATGTGCAAGAAAAGTATCCTGTAAGCGTTATTTCGCCAAACGTTAATGTCAATTTCCCAACAAGACCTTACACAATTGGATTAATTTTTGTGGCGATATGTTAAATCTTTGGTTTGCAGAAATAAACTTCGAACAACTTTTAACCTTAAATGAAACACTCATGCCCTAATTGAAATAAACCACGCGATATGCATGAAAGAGTAATCGAAAGTTGATGTAAATTCCAGAATCCGGAATATATTCCACCAACCGAACTTGAAGGACACATTTGAATCTTATTTTCAAAACATAATAGCATTATTTCTTCTTTAAGATAAAATATAAATTACCGAATTACCATTTATAGTTATCATTGTGCTTCATTTTTAAATTCTGACTATTTTTTCAACAATTTTGAAAATGTTTTCAATTTTTTTCTTTTATTTTTTTATTAATCATGTAAAGGGTCTACCAAAAAGAATGATGGAAATTCAAAATTAAATAAAACACACATTTTTTGCTCAAAGTCGGTTCCGATTGCTTTATTTAAGAGATTAAAACAAGGAGTTTATAACTTGAACAAGATTTCAGCCAGATGGTCACCAAGGCTCTTTTAGCAGTCACGGATCTGCTCGCGTTAATTTTCAATGACCTTGGCACCCATTTCGGGCTGTATGGTGATTATGGCTTGGCGAATGTTACTTTGCAAGTCGCCAATAGTCGCGGGTTTATTGCTATAAACCTGTGTTTTTACATATCCCGGAAAAAATAATCTAACGGAGTTAAATCGCATGACCTCGGCGACCAATCGATGAGCCCATTTGGTGAAATTAACGAGTAGCCGAATTAAGTTCGCAATAAGCCCATGTTTACTCCGGAAATATGTGGTGATATGCCATCCTGCTGAAAATAAAGGTCATCCGCATCGATTCTATCAAATTCCGGGAAAAAAAAATCTTCCAGCATTGCCTTGCAGTGCTCGGTATTGATGGCAATGGTGGCTCTTTCCTTATTTTTAAAGAAATAAGGACCGAAGACTCCTCCATGGTAAAATCCTTACAAAACTGTAATATTTTGCATATGCAAAGGACTCTCCAATATGGACAATTTTGTTTATTGACGAAGCCATTAAGCCAGAAATGAGCCTCATCGGAGAAGATGATTTTGCGATGAAATTCGTTGTCGGCTTCCATCATTTCGAAGGCCATATCGGCGAGTTCACGACCAATACGATGGTCATTTGGGTTCAGTTCTTGTGCTAGTACAATCTTATATGGATGCAAGTTTAAATCCAATATCAAAATGCGCTAGAGCAATCGAGACGTTGTCATTTTCGGCTACTCTTACGACGAATACGATGGTCGGGTGGCTTCAATCCTTGTGCCAATACCATCTGACACGGATGCAAGCCTAGATCAAAATTCACCAGGTTGTCATTAGCGAGAGGCCTAACTCTTGCGAGCGGCAACCGAGACGTCATTTTCGGCAACACTTGCTTGAAAGAAGGCAATATTCTTCTAGCACTTCGGGTTTTTTTTGTCGTACAGGTATCATCCTATCGTCGAGAGTAAACTCACTTTCAAATTTTCCAATAACACGATCAATAGCCTGGTCAGAAGGACCATCACGACGAATATCAGGATGGGTCTGAATTGTTCGTTGAGTAGGAAGAGGGGGCCACGAATTTATGTAATAAAACTGGACACTTTCCAAACGTTCTTCTAACGTGAGACGAATCATGGTTTAATTGCAAACCTTTCCGAAAACAACTGGCAAGACATCTCAAAAATCGGTAAATAAATATGACCGCCATGAGCAGTCTCAAAGTTCCATCCTAATGGTAGGCCCATTGGCATGATGGAAAGTTTCTTGGTATGATTTATATTATATATATATATATATATATATATATATATATATATATATATATATATATATATATATATATATATATATATATATATATGTATATATAATTTAAATATATTGATCACGGTCGATCCAAATGTAGTTGTTTTGTTAGGTTCGGTTGAAATTTTTTTGAACTGTTTTTGTTTTAGATCGAAATACGGCGTACGTGAATTCGAGCTAAACCTTCGGTATTCCGGAGCAATTTTATCATCATTAAAATAGTCACCGGTCTGAGCGGGGGTTTTCTATCTATCTATCTGGAAGAGAAGATATTTTTGGTAAGTCTGAAGTCTATTTTGTTAGTATTGCGCCATAATTGTTTCTGCGTTTTCGTTTTACGCCAATATTATTTCACAAATTCCCATAGCATAAGCTTCATTAGTAGCATGTCGGATACTTGTTGGATAATATTGAGTTTGTGACCAAGACTTTTGTTAAAAAATTGTCTGTAAAATGATATCATATATTATTTGGAAAATATGTGACTGACAACGTACCATTTAGACTATCAGCTGCACATGTGCTGTTATTTGGAATAAATTATTCACAGTGTAAGGTAGTGTGTAACCAATTAAATACCAACTGATGATCTACGCCATAGAAGAAATAAAAATAGAGTAACATCATATTCCTTAAAAGTAGTAAAGAAAAGCAATGGTTGAATTTCATTGGACAAAAAATTGGCATTACATTCTTGACACTCTATGTTAAGCTTTTTGTAAATAAATCCAGCAACACAAGCTGCTGATTTTAATTAAAAATAAGATACTTGCTCATTAGTGAAAAATAAAGAGTGCACATCATTTCCAAATTCAAGTTTATTTTCTTTAGTATTGAAAGCTGTACTTAAAAAAAAGTTTCATGATTTCCATAATTGAGTTACCATACTATTCACAATTAGTATGTCTTGATTTAGGTAATATAAGGACAGGAATTGGAAACAGGATGGATTAATGTTGGTTGCACCGTCAAGGCGGATACTGGAAAAATTATTTTCCGAGGCATCTTGATTAAATGATCTGGTTTTTAAAAATTTAAAACCCATGTTGTTACAAGTTAAAATAAACAACGCTATTGCCGCCTTGATGGTAGTGATCCATCCACTTTTAAAATACTTCATAATTTTAACAATACCTGACTGTTTGTCAATAAATTCGCAACTTTGAATTTTAGAAAGCATTTTATTCCAGAAAACACGATGTCATGATTTTCTTGAATACACCTATAAGGTTTTCCAAGCTCTGGTAAAAGTGTCTTTCCATTAAATGTGTCAAAAAGGGTATCAATATCTGGTATATATTCTGCTGTATAAATAGCTTGGCTTGCTAAACCCAGGTTTCCACCAATCATACTGTTTATTGCTGCAGCTACTGTATTACTTAGCGTTTTTGCAGCGATAGTCACTTTCATTTTTAATTCGTTTTGGTTAGAAAGATTTTAAAAAATCTCCATAATTTTTGACATATCTGATCTTGTATATTAATTTTTATCATATTTAATGCTATATTTAAAAAAAACCTATGCGAGTATTTTTAAGCAAATGTGGGAGGTCAAATATGAAAAGAATCTTTATGTTATTAACAAAAAAAAGGTCCCATGATGTTTTATATTTGGGTCTTAACTAATAACTTTCTAATTGCAGCACGATTTGTGGCGCCTTGTGGTCACAAACAGTGGCCAAAACTATTAAAACTATTAATTGTAGAGCACTGATAACTTCATGAATTAAAGACATTAAAGAGTTTGTTTCATTTGTACCTTTTGTAAAAAAAGTAGGCCACTGGTTGCTTCCACGAAGATTTAAGGCCCTGAACCAGTGGCGGCTCGTAGGTTTTTAAAGCGGGAGAGCGTAGAAGAAAATAATGCTGCTAAAGATTTCTTTTTGCTTTCCCCTTCCTCCTTTTTACTTTTCGTGCTATTGAAACCCTATACAGGATGTGAACCAGGAAAACATTAAATTTTGTATTGTTACTACTAACAAGGACATTGGAAAATGAGTTGTTGCTTGTTGCGTAGATAAAGGAAGTTTTATAACAAAGTTTATTGTACACATTTTTGTCGGTGAATAGCACCTCGCCGTTTCCTAGTTTTTAAAGTAAAATTCCATTCGCCTGTTTTTTTTTTCGAGAAACATAAAATTTTCGATTGCAGCGCCTTCCCATTCATAAAATCCTGAAAAGCAGAATTACGTATCTATTAAACAGTTTCTTATTTTTAGTTAGTCTAAGATCTACCCCCCATGTCTTGCCATACATTTTTAAACGCGATCACATATTTATGAATGACGCGTTTACGTAATTATATAGAATATAGCAAATCTGAAAACCTTTCCATCACTATATTTATAAATCCGATTTTTTTTAATATCATTGAAGTTCTTAAGAGGGGAACCGTAATTGCTATACATATTTTAAAGTTGTATACATATCTCGATCTCGATATAAAATATTATGGGCATATTTTTCACTTTAGAACAAGCTATGCAACTTTTTATTTCAAAACTGCTTGGTATCACTTTTTGCCTCATAATTTTACTAGTCTTGCAAGGTAAAAAAAAATTATTATCTAATTTTGTCAAAAAAATCATGTTCTTCCGGGAAAGCCTTGTTACTAGGTTCTCGGATAGAACTACGTTTTAGATTTGTAAAATCTCGACGTTTCGGCTTTCACTGTAAAGCCATTATCAAGAGAACCTAGTTGATTTGCTGCGAGGCCTCAATCTGCCTACTCCTCAGAGTTAACAACTAGAAAACTAGTAAAGTGCTTTTTTCTTGATATAATGGTAGTCGTTGGATCATTTGGGGATATTTTCACTCCAAATGCGCCAACTTTGTTTATTAACGTAACCATTTAGCCAAAAATGAGCTAAATTAGCCGAATGAACAAAATTTTGCGGTTAAATTCTGTGTCAAATTATAATGGATTCACCGAACACACGACGCAAAAAATGGCCTTCCGGCTTGAGTTCTTGGACAAGCCGGATTTTGTAAGGTATCTAACCAAGATCTTTAAGCAAAATTGTTCACGTTGTCGGATAACAAAGCCCAACTTCCTGCTAACAGCGACAAATTGATAAATTTGGATCTTCAACACTGCCAGCAACAGCGGCGATATTTTCTCCAGAACGTACAGTTCTTTATCTTGTTTTTGATTTGACATCGAACACCGTGAAACGCGTTCGGAATTTGCCATTTATTCAGCGAATACATCGCTCGGTTGGGCTATTATGGGCACCATAAAATTAACGAAGTTCTCTATAAGTTTGGCGCACAGAACATTGATTTTGATAATAAATTTCGATAAATTGCAAGCGTTGCTCTGATGGTAAACGTTCCATGATAATTTGACACTAGAGACGAGCAAACTCACATTTCCTTTGACAGCGACTCCCAACGCAAGTTCAGGCACTCTAAAAAATCATCCGTTATATATATAAGAAATTTATCAAATTTTCTTCTTTTATCTTGAAATTCACCTCTGAAGTCCTTCAACTATTTCCTCTATTTACCTTCGATTCAATCATACTATTTAACGTTAATGTCTTCAAAAACTAGTTTTAAACACCTTTCTTACATTACCTTAAAACATAATATTCATTTTCTTAAATGAAGGATATCAATTGAACCATTTAGCGGTGAAGTAATAAATATTTATGAATCACTGAACGCTACAACTATTAACACCAAATAACATATATATTCATGACAATTTTAATGCATGTTAAAAACGTTATACCCGTGGCCGAAGGCAGTTTGCTTACTACCTTATTTTGTTTATATTACCTCTTTCTTTCCCCAGTTCCACCACAAAATAAGTAGAAAAAAGGATAAACTAGTCCCTATCCAAATTAAAAATTAAAGCTCATTATACATTATATTTCTCCAATATTAAAGTTGTCTACAATGATAACCACAAGTATGATATCTAGTAATAATACTGGCATAAAGAGTACGTGTGAAAAAGTACATATAGTCAAAATATAATTTTGACTTTATGTACCCTTTTACACATATCGCATGCTATATATTGGATGGTAACCTGAATGTTTCGTTCAAGGTAAAGAATTATTCGGGGTTTATTTCTGTAAGCTAGAGATTTAGCATAATATCACAAAAAAAAAACAATCTAAGAGCGTGAGCTTTTATGATTTTGGTATGATCAGTTCACATTACTATTTCGCGAAATAACGCGTCCAAAAAACTTTTCTTACAATAAATCAATGGTCCGGCGAGATATGTAACAAGTCGCAACATCTTTTTGAAAGAAAACTTTGTTTATATCCATATTTATCAATTCAGGTCACAGATATTCAGTTGCAATATCCCTGTACTGAATCGTGTATCTGTCTGTAGTGGATTGACACAGTTTACTGAACATAGCAATCTATCAATGTCATTTGCAACAAACAGTGTTGCCGCTATTACGTTTCACAGTTCTGACACTCTTATTGGAAAACTCTTTATAAGGACCTAGATTTTCGCTTTATGGGTAAGACGCATGGGTAGGTAGAGTAATTTATTATTGTAAAGTATGCAAATAAATTCTTTGTTTTTTGAATATCACTTTTTCAACTCCAAAAACTTTAAGAACAATGAATGATTTAGTCATTCAATTGAAAGATTTTTTTGATGGAAAATTAATCTCTATAACCGAGGTTTATGGATGTAATAATGTTTACATACCATAATCTAAACTTACTTTCGCTGAATATTCTAATGAGATAGTTATTTTTAATGGCTGCAACTAATTTCCATTTAAAACCATAGACAAAAAATAACAGCTTTATCTGGGATTCTGGAAAAATTAACCAACAATTAGTTTTGAGTCTATTTATCAAATGAGTTCGTTGCTTCCATTGCACGGCGCGTTAAGCTAATGCTAATATAATATCAATAATACGTACTATTAACAACCAGTGTATCCATCTATTGTTGTAATGACAAATAAGCGGACTAAACAAGAATTGGGCTTAGCCATCTATTATTAAAGCGATTAATAATTAAGACTTGGCGCAGAAGGGTTAACACAGTATAATTGCGTCGTTCTACAATATAACCACACAAGGATTACTCCACATATTTATGTATAAAAGAATGCGACTGTTATGGCGCATTAAGGGGCCAGATAAAATATTACCAAACATGTAGAAAAAACTAAAACAGAGAAAACAAAATATTTCAAATTATTGAATTTTGATAAATCTTTTGATAAATCTTAATAAATTATTAATTATATAATTTTACCATTTTTATGTTCATCATATATTTATATTAATTTCCACAGTAGCCGGTGTTTGTAACCCAAGACTACAATGTTTGCACTAAACAATAGAGTTCGGCCTAGGATCAATGCAAGTTTAAAAATGTGCTAACTATATTTGCTGCACCCAGTAGAGCAGCCTTCTGCATGACTGTCAGGTGTCTATCATGTAATTGAAGCTTGCATTCGGTAATTTTACAGTCATTTGTTATTAGCCCATTTGTAGATATTACTACTGGTATAATATCGACACCTTTGAAGTGGTTTGTTAGTTCTACAGCTAATGGTTGATATTTTTGTTTTTTGGTATGGTCAAATGGTATTGGGCAAATTGTGGCCCAACGGTACCGCCACCTCAATAATAAGTCCTTTGAGAGCCTTTGTGTCGATTATAACAATATGAGGCCGATTAGACCCCACCGTCCGACCAGTAATCATTGCCGTATCCCACAAAATCTTTGCAGTTTACTTATATTCACCTGTTCTGTTTTCCACTTATAATATGGTGTCTCCACGTCCAGCAGACCATATTTTTTCAATAATGAAGGACACCTACCGCTTATATGCTGTATTGATTCTAAATCTTGTTTACATAAGCGACATTTTGGATCGATATTTTGTCCTAATATATGTTTTTTATATGCCCTAGTACTTACGACTTGATCTTGGATAGCACATAGAAAGCATTCTGTCTCTCCATAAAATCCCGATGGTCGGAGCGATTCTGTAAAATATTTCTTATTGATGTGTTCCATGAGATATTCCATGAGATATTCCTAACAACTGCATCATATCAAGACACTTATAATTTTTTTCAATATTGTGACTACAAATAACAATATCTCCATTTAATTGCATGTTTTCTGTATGTTCCAATACTTGCCGCTTGCGGACATGGACAACTGCACACTTATCAAGGCCAAACTTCATACAGATGGTATCGCTAAAACTTTTCACAAGCTCTATTTCACTTTGAAGATTATGAGAATTCGATGCATAAAATTTTAGATCGTCCATATAGAATTGATGTGATACCTGAATATTTAAATTTCTATTCGTCACATAGTCCATGATGGACTCCCTCAAAATTCTACTTAACGGTGTTAAAACCATACAGAACCATAGAGGACTTAAACTATCCCCGTGAAATATTCCCCTGCGAATTCGTATATTTCCAGTGGTGAACAAGGTATTATTATTTTTTACATATAGGCGGGTTTTGCATTAATTCATACAAGCGGAAAGAAATTTTACTAGAGTTGGATGAATCCTATACAATGAAAGGACGTACCGGAGCCATGAGTGCAACACAGAGTTGAACGCTTTTTTATAATCAATCCACGCTATTGATACATTGTGGGATTTTTTCGGTATTTGCTCTGTTATAATCTCATCAATTACAAGTTACTCCTTACAACCTTGGCTACTTTTACGGCATCTATTTTGCTCAGGCGGTAAAAGACTATTTTCCAACAGATGTTCATTTATTTTGGATGAAATAATAAAGGTAGGGATCTTGTAGAGAGTTGGTAGACAAGTTATTGGTCTATAATTTTTTGGATTTAAACTATCCTGCCCCTTCGACAATATATATGTCATTCCAATTGTAATACATTCAGGTATGTTATATTAAATTTTGGTTTAATTAAATTTTGAAAAATGCTTGCAAGCGCCCCATGACTACTAACAAGATACTTCCACCACACATTTTGGATGTCATCGATACCTGACGCTTTCCAGTTTTTTGGATTGCCTTTGTTTTACATTGCCTCTCGTTATTATAGCTTCTGGCATTTCCTTTATTTTTTTTGGTTTTTTTTGTCTGGCTTCCTCTTTTTCACGTGTCCAATAAGCTTGTTCATAGTGGTTTCTTGGAACTGACTAAATATCATTGTATTCCCGTTTGGTATTTGTTGCTGTTCTGTTATTTCTTATTATTCCAGTTGACGGTAAAACTCCTTCTGGTTAATCGAGAATACGAATCCTTGTTTATTTCGCTTCCAGGTTTCATTTTATCGCCTTATACGAGTTCCCCATGCGGCTATTCTCTGTCTGAGACATTCATTTTCTTATCAAAGTCTTTGGATGACATACGAACTTTGATCCTTTTAGCTATTGCTCTAATACTCTTCTTGATCTTTTTAGAGCTCTTCTCACCGTTTTTAAAAAATTCATAAAGATAACTTATATCTCGTCTAGCTTTAGCGATTTTGTTTTCTATTCATCGTTTCCATGGTGGACTAAATGCCTGTTTTGATACAGTAGTATTTGTTTTTGTTTTCAACTTTTCATATCTTGTTAGAATTGCGATTCCAAGGGCCGAATAGACTTCCAACGCGGCAAAATAAACTATTTCAATGACCTCTGTTAATGAAAGGGTCTCTGCCAGATCCTCTCCAACCAGATTATCCATAGTCTTCACGGTATCATAGAATATAGCATTTTCTTTCACTCTTGGGATTCGCGGTCTCTGTTGTATATCGACACCTACATATTTCATTCTGAAATTTATATTATGCTGATTTAAGACAGACTATGATTGTGATGATATGTGGCTCGCCGAATTTGTTGGATTGCTCTCGTTCGGATCTCTTTCTGTTGGATGTTTTCATCCATAACATCTTTTTATCCATAACATCTTTTTCCATTCTAGGTATATTCTTTTTCGGAATCCCTCAACATGAACTCGTCCCTTTGTGGTTCTATAGTACGCGCGCATAAATGAGACATATATCTTTTTAGACCGTTGTTGGTCAGATTGACTAGAGATGGCGGAGCACCTGTTGATGGTCTTCAAACCACATGTAGCTTGCGTAGGAAGAATTTCAGTATTTGCCGTAGCCGTGAGGTGTGTGGCGCTCCACCTCCTCTGTTGACCTGAGGGAGGTTCACCACTGTCCAGTGACACGGGTAGGATATTTCGCACTGAAGGCCTAGTGTCAGAACCTACAACGGTTAATTAATATAAAAACCTACATAATATTATTATGTTATAATTAAATAACCTACAATATTAATAATTTTGATATTGAGATCAACGAAACAGTAACATTTTTTTTTGATCTTCATATATTTAATTCATTATCTTAGGCTTAGCTATCTTCATTATCAGTCTCTCCATCACTGGTATCATTAATTGCAAAGAAATGTAGCGTGGTCTCGGCAAATACTCTTCAGGCAAGCTGCACATTGTGTCTTGGATTATTTTCTCCATTTAGCAAGACATATTTTGCAGCTTCCTCTGCATACACTAGAACTTGTACCTGTTTCGTTCCACTAGAACTTGTACCTGTTTCGTTCCACTAGAACTTGTACCTGTTTCGTTCGAGTTTCGGTCATTTTTAAGTAGTCCCTAATTTTTGTATTGAGTTTTCTCGGAAGGTGCCATCTTAGCATCTCTTCTCTCTACTTACTCTTTTATCAAATGCATTCTCTATTCACGCAAATATTTTCGACTTTTTTCTTTAACTACTTCATTTTTCCTCAAGATTTCCATGACGTTTATTCCTGCAATGTCTAGAAA
>JARFXV010001704.1:0-179964 GCA_031761425.1 Cosmopolites sordidus | reverse complement strand
ACCAGTTTAACCCGTTTAGCTCTAGCTAGACCGTGTTTCAAAGCTTGACTTTTTATCAAAAGATCCTCCAACTTAGAAATTATATCTGGGCCAGTCTTACCCTAAATATTAGGACAATTAATGTACAATTACAGAAATAATGGATTGAACTTTACTAAATTATATAAACAATGTATATATATATATATATATATATAATATATATATATATATATATATATATATATATATATATATATATATATATATATATATATATATATATATATATATATATATATAGTATATATGTGTATATATATATATATATATATATATATATATATATATATATATATATATATATATATATATATATATGTATATATATATATATATATATATATATATATATATATATATATATATATAAATATATATATATATATATATATATATATATATATATATATATATATATATATATATGTATATATATATATATATATATATATATATATATATATATATATATATATATTTTGTTTTTTTAATAACGAGTATCAGTCAAAAGCATTTGCTTCACTAAATATTACATGTTAATCATAATAATATTCGAAAATAATTTTTTCCCGTTAAAGATCGATATTTATACTGATAAAAATGTGTAATACCTGCAAATTTTCGAATTCTTTATCAATATCTGATGCCAACGCCTCTTCTCCACCACCACCACCAACTGTACTATGCTGTACAGCATCTTTATCCACTTTTAATAAACCTGCAGCTTCCAATTCCTTCTTTGCTTGACGAAATATCGTTCCACATTGATCCCGCATCTGAAATAATCTTTTAACATAAAACTATACACAAAAAAATGAAAACAAAAAATTTACCTTAATAGCAGCCTTATAAAACACTGTATCTCTGTCATTATATGCTAAACAGTTTGCTATCATCAAATCAAAATCTTTTTCCATTGCTGACAAATCAGCATACAAGCCATCTTTTAGTTTTTGTCTCATTGTGCTCAAGTCCATTGGTTCTGTTACTACTGTTGTATAATCTAGAACCTGAAAACAATTTAATGTAAAATTCCGAGAAAACGTACAATAATTAACATACTTCTTCTAATCAACTGGTTCTGTAAAAATCTCATTGGTATCTTTAGCTTCAATCAAGTTTAAAACTTTCTCTAAACTGGCCTCTAAAGGTTTTAATTTCACATGCAGAACTTTTTCACAGATTTTTGTGTATTCCAATTTCATTTTTTCTCTTTTTCTTACTAATTCACACAGCAACCTAAAAATAATAAAAGAGCAAGTATTAGGTATACCCATAAGTATTGTCGTTTGACAATAATTTTACTTAACATAATTAATATTACAATTAAAAATATAGATGCATCTATGTTTCCCAGTATTTCCTAATACCCCTGTAAAAATCGGATAGACTACATAAAAACTCCTCCACTTGAACCAGGAATCGAACCCGAAACCATTGGGTTGACAGGCGGGTGACCTGGCCGCCTGACCACCGCGGTCACGGTATTCTAAAAAAAATTAGGTGAACCCTTATAAGACTAGAAGGGCAAAGTGTAGATAAGTTCCATATTAGACACTTGATGCTGTATGGGTTTTGAAAGTATAACAATGCCACAAATCTCATTAAAACAACACTTATGGGATCTTGGATGGCAGAAAATGTCAGCGTTGATTTAAAAAATTTAAGAATGGTGATTTCAATCTTTTCGATGATATAAAACCTGAAAGACCTGTTGAATTTGATAAGGATTTATTATTGGCATCATATATATTATTTATATTGCCATCTACAACGTACTTTTGTCCAGATCAGCCAGAGATCAATTTCTTCAACAAATCATTACTGAAGAAGAAAACTGAATTCTATACAGTAATCTACATAACAAAAAACAATGGTTATCACAAGGACAACCTCCTTGCCCATTTCAAAACTAGTTCATCAAAAAAATATGTTACTGTCAGTTTGACGGGAAATGGGAAATTCTAATAAAACCATATTATCTTTAGATCAACAGCCCTCTGTGGGCCTCCGATGTCGCAATTTTCTTCTTCAATCTGGGACCTATCAGCTGCTATAATTTTCCAATTTAATAAGGCTAAGTACGCAGTATTCTGCTAGGCCTTCTATTATTTGAGCCGTCTGAATTTGATGCTGGACACAACATCTCCTCCTCCAAAACTTCGTGGTAGTAGCGATGTGGCGGTATCCTTCGTAGATGTAGGAGTGCTCCCACACTTCGCAAAAACCCAAAAATCGCTCTCTTAGTAGCTCCCTCTAGAAGATTGAGAGCCGATTTGGATTGGCCTTAGATAGCATTAGCATATGAGAACCAGCATAATCAATGTCTTGTGCAGTCGGATTTTCGTGCTCTGGGTACGAATAATAGAAATACTATCTGTTAATAAATCCAAATAATATGTTTGACAATAAGATACGTTAGTTAAGTTATGGTGCAATTTTACAAAAATTATTCAAGACTGATTAATCAAAAATATGTTACTCTACACCATGATAATGCAAGATCTCATTGTGCCAGAATCATCTAAGAAAAAATCAAAGACTTAGGCTGGGAAGTACATCCTCACCCATCTCAGTCTCCTGATGATGTTGCAAGGTTAGACTGCATGATACTTAACCGCATTGCTGACGTCTTGGAGGAGAATCTTAGACCCCAACAGGCTGGCTTCAGGACTGGGGAAATCATGCTTTGGCCAAGTTTTGAACTTAACCCAACACATTGAAGACAGTTTTGATCACAGAAAGATTACCGAAACGGTTTTTATAGGCCTAACAGCCGCTTTCCACACCGTCAATAATAGAAGACTGCTCAAGAAAACATACGATTTCGTAAGAAACTACCAACTAACGTCAATGATCGGAACCCAACTCCATAGCAGAAGAATTTACGTCAGGCTTCAAGGAGGGAATAGGAGATTGAGGATTCAGAAGAACAAGCTGCCCCAGGGAAGCGTACTGTCACCACTCCTCTATAACATTTACATAAACGACCAGCCAGTATCAAATATAACATAAATTTTCATCTACGCTTATATTTCGCGATAGCGGTGCAGGGACGCAGTTTTGTTACTTTGAGGGAAAGTTAGCACAAACTTTGAACGAATTATTCAGTTACTATGACGCCAACCACTTAAAACCCAACCCGAGTAAAACGCAAGTCTGCGAGTTTTACCTCAACATCAAAAACGTCAACAGGGAGTTGGAGATTGAATGGAGGGGTGAACGACTCCTGCATTGCCCAACACCAAAACATCTGGGAATCACACTAGACCTACAAGCAGCACTGCATGAACACCAAGGCCAAGGTTAGCGCCCGTAATAACATAATCAGAAAACTAAGAAACAGATCCAGGGGTGCAAACCCGCACACAGAGGACCTCGGTCATGGCTCTATGCTTATCCACCGCAGAATATGTGGCGCCAGTCTGGAGCGGGTCAATACATGCAAAGCAGGTGAACATCGCAATGAGATCCCAATAGGAAATCTATATCCGTTAGCCCACATAGCGCCACGTATATGTAGACGGGTCGCTGCAGACGAAGGGTAAAACAGAGACAGATCCCAGACATCTGCTGCACGGACATAAACCAGTACCTACCATCAACAAGACACTGGCTGCAAACTACATTATAAGATGGGAAAACCAGCTAAACCATCCAAATTACCAGGTGGAGGAGGAATTGCCACCAGGCAGCGAACAACCTTACGCAGTGTTGAGAACACTTAACCGATTGAGAATGGCCGTACCACAATGCAAGACCACTTTGTAGAAATGGGGATTACTACTTGATGAAGCGGATGTCCTGTGTGAGTGTGACGTTGTCCAGGACCCCCAACACTTGATTTGTGTGAATCTAAACCAACCCTGCACAATGAATGACATTAGGTTAGCGAATGAGATAGCAGTATTAGCTGCAATTCACGGGAAGAGTATTGTTTGACCGGACACGGAAAGGTAAGTAAATACCGTCAGATTACGATTTTTTCAAATCTGTGGAACATTTTATTCTTGAAAAAACAAAATTGCTACTACGACAGCGATCAAAACTGAAAATTTTACAGGGAGATGTGTGAAGATTGTCAATAATGGTGAAGATTATATTTAGATTTAAACTCCATTAACTCTTAAATAAAATCAAATGTTTTACCGCATTAAAAAATGACAGCACTTATGGGCACACCTATTATAAAAAATATATACCAAAAAAACATTTTCAATCACATTGATAATAGCACAGTTTCATCTATATAACATTAATTTCACCCATTTTGATATA
The DNA here is from genome assembly GCA_031761425.1 of Cosmopolites sordidus. Taxonomy (NCBI): domain Eukaryota; kingdom Metazoa; phylum Arthropoda; class Insecta; order Coleoptera; family Curculionidae; genus Cosmopolites; species Cosmopolites sordidus. The sequence goes on along the minus strand of JARFXV010001704.1, from coordinate 175,644 downwards.
AAACTGCTATTATTCATTTCATTCATAGTAAAATTAAAAATTGCAATTTCTCAGAAAGCTATCATAATACAGAATAGATATTTTAATAAACTAAAAAAGATTTACCAGTAAACACCAAATCACCTGTTTTAATTTCCCGACGCACGTGTCGCTAACCACGTGAGCATCATCGGGAGATTATAGAGATTGGAGATCTAATCTCTTTGAGTTTATTTTACACAAAAGATTCCACTAGAAGAACTGAGATATTTTAATATTCTTACAATAAGCACTTTTAAAATAATGTTCTTATTAAGTTAATTATGTATAAGACATTTCATTTAATTTACCTGGCTCTTTCCAAATCTTGCCTTAAGCATTGCCAATATTTTAGTTGTCTGCATAACTCAATGGTATCTACATTACTAGTATTAGAATCTCTTGTACCACCCTATCATAAAAATTTAAAAAAGTTTATAAAAATCAACATAATATTTTGTTATATCAGGAATCACCTGAGCACTTTGCAATCTTCTCAATAGTGGTACCCCATTTCTATATTGTCGTTTTAACGTCCAATAAGCTATCAGCCTTTGAATAAACTGAGATTTTTTAGTAATAGTTACCAATGAAGCGATTTCTTGAATTCTTTCTGGTGGTATGGTGGGAATGAGAATTATAGGAGCAGAAGAACGTTTTTTAGCCAAAACCTACATTCAGAAAATAATAAAAATATTGATTCATTTTACTGCTTAGGAATATGTATATACTTTTCGGGCCTGTATCATTTTCTTCCTAGCATCCTCTTTTTTCTGATCGCCCTTTTCTGTTTTGGCTTCAGCTGGGGCATGAGCATCACAAAAGGCAATCTTTTGTACTAACACTGGCTGACCAGCCACTTCTCCACCCTACATAAAAATATTACACTCAAAGATATTTAACATCCAATCATTTGTTTTTAACTTCGGAACGCGAATAAACTTCACTTTATAAACTTAGCATTATCAGAAGATGATTCAATCCCGATTGAATCAGTCATTGATGAGTTAGTTGATCCAGATGATTCAATCCGGATTGAATCACCTCCTGATGATACTAACATGGTTAGTGAAACGCGTGTTCAGAAGTTAAAGACCAGTGATTTGTTTAGGTGTAAATCTAGGAGTTTAGTGTTTCACACTACAGGTTTCAATACGAGAATTGAACAAAAATAATTGAACAATCTCATTTATTTAATATTACCTTCACTGCATCCATCTTCATATATAATCCTGCCTGTTGGGCACAAGTGACATGAAAAGCTGCATAACATGAATTTCTATGACACTGAATGCAAGCTCCAGTACCTTTTTGCTTGCAGACATAACAAGTTAAACGCCACCTGGCAGCTGGAATTGTTTCAATAGAATCTAGCGATATGACAAAATTAAATTAAATGATTCTCCCCCTGTAGTTGCTTAAGTTTTTACCTATTGGTTCCAGAAAAACTGTATTTGCAAATCTTACTTCTGGAATCCACAATGCACAAACCACGTGAGCCCATGTACCACAGTCAGTCTGTTTAAAGGCTCCTCCTTGATTGGGACATAACACACAATCAACTGGTCGACTTGGCGACTGCAAACATCTAAAAAAAATAATCTTAAAGATGAAGAATTATCAGTGATTAACATGAAAAACCTTCTACATAACCACTGTCCTTCTGGTATATAGGGGACTCCATAACAGTCCTGATGTACTGCCAAGTTGCACATATCACAAAATAGAATAACATTAGTATTCTGACATTCACCATCCATACAAATGCAACACACTGCATCATCATCGACTACAGCACCACCAGCATGACCATTAACAGCAGCCTAAAGATATAATTTAAAAAAAAAACAGCAATAAATAATGTGGTGTAAAAGGTTTTACTTGAAAATAAGACTCTTTTTCGAGTCTATCCATTAGAAGCTCTAAGGAATCCACACTAATAGGGGCCAACCCTTGGGCTTCACTGAAAACAAATATAGCAAAAAAAACTTAATGAAAGGCAGATCATATTTTACCGTTTCTTATTCATAATTGCCAGCCAGGCAGTATCTTCCTCATCGACATCATACTCAACTTCTCCATCCAGCTCTTCTGTACTTTTTTCAATAAACCTAATATAGGCATTTGGTCTAGGCGGTGCATCACAAATACTATAATCCTCCAACTCTTTATAACTAGCTTCAGGCAGCTGAACAACAGATTCTACTGGAGTAGAAGTAACTAGTAAAGGCAATTCTGTTTTTACTTCTGCTGTTTCTTCTTCTGTTTTTAATTCATCTTCTTTAGTTGTTACTTCTATTGGGTCATTAATATTCCATCTACATTCATTGGACAAAACAATGTAATAACATTAATCATCCCACAAACATCAAGTCACTTGATATATTTGTCATACTTGTTGTTTTGTGGAAAATCTCTTTGAATTGACATAATTACATATTTCATCAATAGGAGTATTAAAAATAAAAGCTTAAAGACATTGCTTTCACAAACCTGCAAATTACACCATTGATATCAAACTGTACCATCTTCTGAGCTTCCTCAAATGTTAAAGGTTCTGGAATACTTTGAGTTACAGCAGGTGTTGCAGCTTTAGAACGATTTCTTCCTTTTTTATTTTTAGGTGTTGATGGAGTTGATGGTGTAATAGGAGATGGATTATCATGATTGTAGCTCTATAATTTTGCATCAATAAGAAAATATGCCCTTTTATAACACAGTTGAAATGTACCTTCAAGTGATACTGTAATCCACAAACAGTTTTATAACTTCTTCCACATTTGTCAATAGGACAAGTATATGGAGGGCCATGATCTGCTCGTACTTTTTTGCAGTGCTCAAGTATATCGAAATCTATGCCCATTTTAAATATATGTTGCAATAAATAACAATTTACCACCAAAATTTGAAAAGATTGTTTACATTCCCTATGACATATTAACCTACAATTACGCCTGTCAAAATGTCTATATTTGAAGCATCTAACCCACTCGATTTTAAAAACGCCACAAAAAAGATGGATACATTTTATTTAAAAATATAATTCAACAATTAAGAGATTATATAAATATTTTTGCATCAAGTTCTTGTAGCATTAATTCTCCTTTGTATCTGATAACATGCGGTGATGCCTACAATAACAAATTATGCAACATTGATTTTATAACTAAGGCTTAGGCCGCACTACTATTTTTTCCCGCGAGTTGATAACAACTTTAACCGCGGAACCGCTAAGCCATTTGTTTGTACCCGCGAGTCATTTTGTTTGCCAACATTTCACGTTTTTAAAATCAGTCGCGGAAAAAAACAAGTGCGGCCGTTTGTATTAGTTTTTTTGACTAAGGCTAAAGCTGAATTTCTACATGCAAAGACTAGTGGTGCTAATGCTATGCCAGTTTACTGGCGCCGAAGAGTAGACCAAGATTTAACGTTAAACTGGGTTTCTACATGCAAAGATTAGTAGCGACAGTCGATTGGCACTATTTTTTTGCATGTGGAAACGTGTTAAATCGACTGGCGCACGTTTAGTTGCATTACTAATCAGTGCGCCAGTAAAGTTATGTCTTGGTCTGTTTTTTGGCACCAGTTATATTTGTAAACAAAAACAAGTGTTGCAAACAAAAACAATTGATTTTAACACATCGAAAACAAATGACGAGCTGGAATGGCGTCCCTCATATGGGTGCCTGATTTTTGTATTTTGTTCGATATGTAGTTTAACAAAAAGTTAAACTGATCTGTTATTCTTAAGTTGTTAAAATATGCTTTCTGATCTTATTAGCTAATTATTGAATCAAACCTTTGAATATTCAAAGATTCAAACTATTTGATGCAGCTAAAGTAATTCTACATGAAATCCAATTAGGAACCCAAAATTTACTTTTGTTGTCTCCTTTTCAATATTGCCTGTAATTCTACAGTCAATATTTGAACAACAACGTTAGTACCAGCGCGAAGAATTACAGTTGACGCCATTTTTATAATTGAGTCAGTATATACACTTGAGTTTATGAGGAGACGAGTATTGGCGCTCATACTTGGGCCGTAGCATTAGCACCACCAATCTTTGCATGTGGAAACTTAGCTTTATTTCCGCAACTTAATGCATCAGCTGACTGGCGCCACTAATCTTTGCAAGTGAAAACCCAGCTTAACTACTAAAGAAATTCTAGACTATTCTAAAACATTCTAACCTCAAATATATATCGGTCATTGTCAACAAAGACTCATTTCGCATTTTTAAGTCATTAAAAGTTTGTACATATTTTAGAAAGAGTCGTTTTCATATATTCCAGCCATGCCGGGTATCGAAGAGAAAAAAGTTGAAATAGCCGGAGCTATTTGTGCACCACCTGAATCTAGCAGTAAGTGAAATAAAAAAAATAATAGTTCCAGATTAAAGAACTTTATATTTTTTTATTAAAATTACAGGTGAATCTCAACCTGTAGTACCACAACCAAGACAACCAACTAATCTACAAGGATTATTACGATTTGCTATGGAAGCTACACAAGTTGAAGATGCTCCTCAGGAATCACATGTATCATCTATGGATGAGGAGGTGGGTACAGAAGTGGTAAGGTAACAGTCAAGCTTATTTTGATTGTTCTAGAGACGTAAATGGTTAGAAGAAGCAATAAAATCTATGTCAGTTGATGTTATACAGCTTCTGCAAAAACAAATAGAAGTTCTAACAAGTGTGGATAAAATTAAACCTGATGATGATATATTGGAATATGAAAATGCAATTAATATTATTTTAGAGCATATAGATCATATTGACATTGCATGTGGTAAGTTGATACACAATGTTATGTTAAATAAATGTATTTAATACTTTAAATATTTGCTAGATTTTCATAAGATTGGTGGTTTCATGATTCTATATCCATGCTTAAAATCATCGCATCCAAAAATTAGGTGTGCAGGCTGTGAACTTCTGGCAGAGCTCTGTCAAAATAACCCTTATTGTCAACAAATTGTTCTTGACAATGAGTTTATACCAAAATTGCTGACTATGGTGGAAAAAGATGAAGATGTAAATGTTGCATTAAAAGCACTATATGCAGTTAGTGGTAAATTGAGCCTAAATTGAAATTTGAATTTGTCTAGAATATGGTTTTTACAAATTTTAGCAATTGTTCGACATAGTCAAGAAGGTTTCAATCAGCTTATACATTATAATGGGCCAGCTATTTTATTAAGAAACCTCTGTAGGGTGGATGACCGATTCATTAAAAAGGCAACATTTTTGTTAAGCACACTTTGTAATTCACAACCAGACTTTAAAAGTAAGTGTTTTTATATCAAATTACATTATATATGTTAAATATACCAAACTTTAGTTATTTCTTTATTAAAATGGTCTAAAAGCAATTTTCAACTTTACAGTAAAATCTGAGCGAATTCTTTTAGATTTCAGTAAGAAGTTATTTAAACATGTATATTTAATCCCCAGTTTTGATTTAGTATTCATATTTATGAGCATATTATTCTAACATTATAGACTAGAGATTATCAAACATGTTTATTCAGTAAGACAAAATGAATATTATTCTGTATATCTACTATATGCTCTTCTAGTTACAAAAAAAGATTGTCTAATAAGAGTGTCAGAAATTTAAAATAAGGCACAATGACAACTACAAGTTATTGTCCGGGAATTTTTATTTTATTTCAAAGAACAAATAATACCATTATGTTTGAAAATAATATTCAAATGTTCTCCTCAGCTTTGTCTGGTGGATCTTGGTAACCAGTTGACATTACTATTTTGCGAATTAACGCGTCCAGGAAATTTTCCTTGCAATAAATCGATTATCTTCCAACTTTTTATTGAAAGAAAACATTGTTTATATCCACATTTATCAGTTCAAACAAAAAATTTTCTGTTAGGGTATTCCTATAGCATTCACCATTAACAGTAACACGATTTCCATTATCATCTTCAAAAAAATATGGACCTATCTTTTCTTCAGCCCAAAACCTGCACCAAACAGTTCTGAGGATGGTTCACAAAACCGAAGTGCGTTTCGTCGTAAGAGATTTTTTTCCTCAAATTTAATATTACTTGATACTAATAATTTCTACATGCTGTTGAATCATGTATCTTTTCATGGTGAATTGGAACAACCTACTGAACACAGCGGTCTACTCTTGATATTTCGTAACACTTAGCCATTCAGCTTTGACAAAATTCTCAGAATGGAAATATGATTCTCCATGATTATATATTGTATAAGAGAACATCCTCATATTAGCTTTAACAAATTTAATGTTTCTGCATACATTTTTTATTACTTTCATGAAAACTTAATGTTGGACATGTTATTGCTTTCATATCATAGATTTTTAGCTCAAAAATTATCCAACAATGCATTACTCTCATATTAGCAGTTTTAATAATGACAGATTTAAATCATTAAATATTTATTCCTATTACAAAAAACATTAGTTCTTATTAAAACCTTCTTTAGATCAATTATTCTATTACAACCTTCGGTGTGAAACATTAAACTCAAAATAATTTACTATGAAACTCCAACCCCTCTGTTTTTAACTTCTCGATGCATATTTCGCTAACTATGTTAACATCATCAGGAGATGATTTAATCTATGAGTGATGATTGAATGAATTTTTATAACATGGTTAGCGAAAACTCGTCGAGAAATTAAAAATAAGTAAAAATTCTTTTTGATCAATTCTTCTATTGGAGCCTTCGTGTGAAACACTAAACTCGAAGAGATATCGCTTAATACGAAAACACCTGTTTAAAAGTTTTCGACAAGCGTTTCGCGAACCATCTCAGCATCATCAGATAATTTAATCTTAATCTAAAAGCAAACTGTTTTAGTTTTAGAATTATGCTAACATGGTTAACGAAATGCGCGTCGAAAAGTAAAAAAAAAGTGATTTGGTGTTTAGTAGTAAATCTCTTTGAGTTTTAATTTTTTTGATTAATTTTTTATATGAATTTTAGGCAGACTGGTATTCTTAGAATATGTACCATCACTGATTGCCCTTATATCAAAAGATCGACAACCCAGTCACGAATATGTTCTTGCCTTATTAGCTACACTAGTGGAAGATAATGCCACAGCCCTGAGTGAATGTAGAAACCCCAGACATAATTTGCAAGAAGTGTTACAAACCTATATAAATACTTGTAATGGAAAAGAAGAATGCATGGTAAGTTATAAATTATCAAATATGAAAGGAAAAACATTATTTCGCAAATATTTGTTCTTTCATATTTTTAGGAAGAAATTCAATATTGCAGGAGAATATTGTACTTGGTATTTGGTTTTAATTAATAATTTATTTGTAAGTTTAAGTCATTATAATGTGCATTTTAATTTTATAGTATATAAATGTGATTTATAGTTTTTTTTACTTAATTAAATATTGAGAAAAGTTGATAAAATGGTTTTTGATTTCCATGAATCTCGTGCTATTACACAATAAATATAAATTTTTCCAGTTATCCGATAAATATAGAATATTGAAATTTTTAATGTCTTGATAGATATCACAGTAAGTTAAAAATTATCCCCTTTAACTAGGAAAGTATTAATGTACAAATATATTCTGTTTTATCTATAATTATAATAATTTTATTTCTCTATTTATAAAGAAAATACTGTATTGCCGGAGAATATTATATGTTTGCCCATCATTACTTAAATTCAAGCTGATTTGTCACTAAACACAAAATCACTTTAACTTTTCAATGCGCATTTCGCTAACCGTGTTGGCATTATCAGGAGGTGATTCATGAAGATTGAATTATCTCCTGATGATTCCTCTCCTCTCCATGGTTAGTGAAATGCGCGTCGAGAAATTTAAAAAAGTGATTTGGTGTTTAGTGGTAAAACTTTTTGAGTTTAGTGTTTCATACCCAAAGTTCCAATAGAGCAATTGAAATACCACACAATTTAAAGGAATAATTTGGTGTTTAGTGGTAAATCTCTGAGTTTACCAAATCGCTTTTTAATTTCTTGACGCGCGTTTTACTAACCAGGTTAAAAAAAAATGTCAAATAAAAATTATGTGTTGAATAAGTTTGGACGCTCTTATATGGAATTTTCAAAACAAAGTTAAATTACCGAATTTATTAGAATTTACATTATCGTTTTGTAGTTCTGGAATTAGTATTTCGTATCATATTTCACTAATCGTTCGTTAAACCATTGTAAATAAGATCTTTATGATTTTAGAAAAAATTTAAAATGTTGCACCAATACTTAAAGCAACTCTTCCAAAGTAACGAAAGCAACAAGGTAAATATGCGAGGTCAAGAGTAAATAGGAGATATAATTCATTTAGCACAAAAATGTTCTATCAAGTTCAATCATCACAATCGAGTTCACAATCATCAGTGGTATGAGGTCATTACATTCTTGATAAGATTACATAGGTCAACAAATTTAAACTTTTTCAGGTAAAATTGATGAAAATAGGTGTATATGAAGTATTTTGTAATCCTAATTACATGGGGTCGATGGTGGGGGAAAAAAAAGAAGACAATATATTTTTACAATCTAATAATTATTTAATATAAACATGTAAAGCCGGTTAAATTTATGCAAAGACATTACTGAGAATTATCTGAATAAAATATATATTACATGGGATGTCAAACAGTGACAAAAACTTTCACTTTTTCCTCTTGTATTCTGTAGCATCATCTCTTTTTAAAAACCAGCAGAAGTCGTCAAACATAGATGGGTTGCAGGGTCCCTGGTATCTTGCTTCCCTCGTCCTGATGTCCTGGTGAAACCTCTCTCTCCTTCTTTGTCGCTTGTTGCACCCAAATTTTCTGGAAAAAAATCCAAATGGGAGTATAAAAAATGTATTTTTAAGGACTTGTGACACCCTAGTATTTCATAGGCTTTTAAGAGTTCATCTATGCGGTTTTTTATAGTTTTTACGGTGGCGGCTCGTAGGTTTTTAAAGTAGGAGGGCGTAGAAGAAAATAGTGCTGCTGAAGATTTTTTTGCTTTCTCCTTCCTCCTTTTTACTTTTCGTGCTATTGAAACCTTATACAGGAGGTGAAGCAGGATTTTTTTAATATAATTCAAAATATTTTTATTTAAAAAGTACTACTCAGTGTGTACACACGTAACAAATCCTAAATCAAAACAAGTATTCGCGAGGCAAACTAAATACGCGACGCAAGATATATCAAACGCTCTGTACCCATCAAATCAACGTTTAAAACTAATTACCGATACGCTCGGTTGCAGGAAATCTACGTCCAAATCCCATGCTTTAGAAAGCAGTTAAACCCCCGAATTCTGGCAACCAACAAAACATGACATGCCAACGACGAGATAAGATGACGTAGCGTACGGTCGCTGGAAGTAAACCAACGTCTGCCAAAGTTGTAAAAGTTGTGGCGAGAGGATGGAATTTTTATCCGCATTATATGGTATGATTCTACATTCTTCTTCTACATTTGGAGATTTTAATTTTTGATAATATCTTAAAATGAGTTAAAGGAAAGAAATTGAACGGAAATAAAATATGGTGTTTTGCTCTGAAAAATTGTTTACTGTGATAAATGCTGGAAGGGCAGCGAACTTAAACACTTCACTGTATTATAAACGAGACAGAAACAAACTAAACTATAGAAAACAAAACTGCCCTTAAAGGTTTGTAGAATACTGTGGAAATACCCCCTCTAAGGTCTTGTGATAATTCCTACATTGTTCAGTCTAAAGTCAGGTATGGTAGTATATATACTATAATTTCAATTACCATGATATAAAGGAGAATACCAATACCCATGAAATAAAGGAGAAGCAGATACTTGAAAATGGGAGGTGTTAGTTCATTTCTGTGAAAAGATGTTTTAATAACTATCTGAATGTAACGCAAAAAGAGAATTCTCAACAATGTTACAAAAACTGTCGACCTGTGATATCAGACGCCCTTCAGAAGTGGCACACAATTTTAGGAAAATACAAACTCAGAGATATGTAGACATTGATCGAAATTAGATCAAAATTCGCAAGGCGCAACTTTCAATTGTCGAATTTTGACTTGATAGATATAAAATGAAAAATGAACACAAATTGCCGAAACTCATGCGCTACCGAGATAGGTTATATAGGAAGGCATTATTAATCTTATAATTGATTTTAAATGACGTAATCTCCTTTGAACTAGTTCCAAACAATAAAAAAACACTTAAAGCTGCTCCAAAAATTGTCGGTTTTAAAGAACAGATAGCGGGTCTATATAACGGGACAACGCCAAACGGTTCATGTGGTGCTACAAACCGTTGGTGAGTCTTGATTTTCGAATCAATCTTCAGCAGCTCCTTGTCAGTTTTTGATGTGCAGCAGTTCTTAAGCACCACTTCGTACATTGTCCTGTCATCTTCTGTTTGGTTTACTTCTTTTTCTGTTACGCCCTATTCGCCCTCCATGATCTTCCTTGGTATTCGATTTTCTGGTATTCTCACCACGTGTTCCGCCCTTTTCAATCCCGCTCCTTGTATAATTGCTTAAATTCGAAGTTATACCTGATCCTCCCAGCTCCAATATCATTCACACTTTGTTTTATCTTTCTGAAATTCCACTTCTCGCAGCCTTAAGTGACAACTGACCGAATGAGTCTTTTATAGGTCCTAACTTTCCTATTTCTTGGAAACTTAACTGGATCTTTAGATCTTGGGACAGAATGGAGGAAAGTATCTTTGTTATCCTTCATAATATGATTTCTAATATCTGCTGGGATATCTGCTTTCTAATATCTGTTGTTTTCAATGTAATAATCGCCGATTGCCCAGTTGTGTTCTCTTCTTGAATTAGTTTATTTTTCAATTACCTTTGTTTTGTCTCTATTTGTCGGTTTAGATGCTCTAAACCGACCATTTTAGTTTTCACCTTTATGTTATCGTTGATTTCTCTTAATAGAAACTGTCGATCCTGTTAATATGTTTAGGTCATCTGCATATCCTATGATCGGTTTATATTTATTGATCATTGTTCCATTTACGTCTATATCTGTTTCACTGGTGATTTTGTTCAATACTATGTTGAACAGAACTGGTGCCAATCCATCCCCCTGTCGCAAGCCTTCTTCGATTTCAGATTTTACCGTGGTATGTTGTTGAATTCTTACTTTGTCTTGGAATTAAAGTATCGTTATCGGAATTAATCAAATCAACTTAGCTGATATTCCCATTTCCTCCATGGCCTCGTACACTACTGCTCTTATACACGATCGTATGACTGAAATCTGTGAACATTTGGAATAACGGAGTGTCAAATTCAGTTGTTTTCTCCAATATTGGACGAACTAAGAACAACTGACCTATTGTTGAGCGTCACCTTACTATGTTCTCGCATATCACTTTATCTCCTTTTTTATAAATCGGGCATATTATTGCCTGCTGCCACTCTGCAGGCATCTACTCATTATTCCAGATATTAATTGATGAATGGCTTGAGCTACTTATTTGCGTCCAAGCTTCAATAGTTCTAAAGGTATATTAGTCTGCAAGTTATCTGAGAATTTTAATATTGACATGTTAACAAAATAGCTTCTATTTCTAAGCATTTATTAGTTTAGAATATGTAGATAAACACATATCTCTTTTGAAATGAATTATGCCACTACCCTAAGACTAACCACTACCTGAAAGACAGTATATATTAAAATGATGGCTGTCAACTCGATACGAGTCTGACCTCAGCCATGACTATTAATTTTGCTGAGCCATTATTGAAGAATTATGAGTTTTATAGTAACTCAAATAACCCAGCTTAAATCTGAATGGTCTTCCAAATGCTGGATATAGATTTAGTACACGTGATCCAGCCTGTTTGGCTTCTCGTGCCGGTCTTTTTCCCGGCCGTGCCCGGATTTTTCTCGATTATTTTCCTCATGGAGCTGCACAGTTCTGTATGTCTCCTCACCCGATTTGAGTGTGTCTTTTGCCATCTCTTCCCATTCAGACATGCATGAGATACTGTTTTTTAGAGACAATTTTATAACGTCTTTGTATTTTCTTTTTGGACCTCCCAGATTTCGCTTCTTGTTATTTAATTCACCATAGAGGTTCTGCTTCGGTATCCTAGTATCCTCATCCTTTGGCAATGACCTAACCTCATCTGAAATTTTATGATGTGGGATGCTATGCTCAAACTGTTTCAAATACCTTCATATTGGTCTGATAATCTTGCCATTTTATTCTCGCAACGCTGATTTCTCGCAACAAACACTTATTTTAGTTAATCAGATGAAACACATACATATAACATACGTTTTTAAATGGTGAGCTATGCATTTCGAAATTAAAAGTGGCACTGTCTGTCAGATATATTTTCGGGTCATTTTCCTATCGAACCAGTAATTTTTAGTTTCAAAAAGATATCGGATGTTCTAGTTAAGACTAGATCAAAAAGCCATTGTCGCATGAGTTCGCATATCATTATGCGGGCAGAGTCTGCAATAGCAAGGTAACGGAGAATTTGGAGAAAACGTTGCTGAATTCTGCAAGCTGAATCAACCTGGTGGAAGGCTCAAATCGCTGAAACCAAGGCTCAGATGTGCCTCATATAATGCTCAGAAAATAAAATGCGAACGGTCATCATTGCAGAACTGTAAGTATATGAAAAATTTTATGAACAATTCTAACGTTGACAGTAAAAGTGTATTACGTAAATAAGTTCTATGTAAATTGTTTTTTATTTTACTTTGCTTGAAATTAATTTTAAATATAGTACCTAGACTATCTAATCTTTTCCGTCTGTTAATTTCATTGCTGAAGAGCTTCTTTAAAGCTCGTCTACCTCGAACACCTTTGTCGAGAACATACCTTATTGTCTGAGATATGATCTTCTTCTCCGAGTATGCCTCAAAGTCAGTAGCAAGCTATTGGAGCGCTCTGTATAGTTTTTAAGGCGTATTTGTCAATTTTCTGTCGCTTCCTTACAGTAAAAACTAGAGGATGACCTGATCGGTAATTTCTTTATTTTTTACAATATATCACACTGTAGAAGATAATAAAGTAAGTTCTTCCAATTTCTCTATAACTCTTTCCAGCACGGTACAATGCCACTACCATATTTACCCCTTCACTTTCCCAGGAATCTCTTTTCTAATACATAAATTAAAGTCACTATACTGAAATCTGATTGTAAACTAAAAGGATTGACAGGATTAGTAAGTACAACAGGCCACACTAATCCTCATGTGCCTGTGTTTACATTGAAGTAGACTCTATGTCAAGCGTGCAAATACTTTATTTGCAGTCTTAAATAACACGGTTTGGCATATTATTTGGGTGACTGATATTGACTGAAACAACTTTGTTTCATGTCATGTCACAAATAAAAAAACTATTTACAAATAAAAAAATCCCTAAAAATCAGGACATGCAAATAATTTTTTTGCCAACTGTACATTGAAAGAATCCTTTCCAGCAATGAGTTGATAAATAAACAATAATCTAGAAAATTCTGGCGTAAACAATAGAACTGCACCTTAATAATAACAATGTTTAAAAATATCCTGTGTACAATTAAAAAAAAGTACCAATTTTTTTTTTAAATGTCACTAAATGAAAACACAAATATGCATTAATATTTCATATAACCCTTGACCATGACCGAACTGTACCTTCCAACCATCTGTCGTATATTTTATTTTATTTTTTTTCATTATAACTCTATACACATTCTCAAATTCTCAGTTATTTTAATTTAGTTATTGGATGAATGAATTAGTTAATTATTCATTGAATGAATAATTAAGAAGTAACAAAGAATTTTTTTAGCAAACCAATTAGATCATTAATATATTTTTGTTGCCATAGATTATCAGAAAACACCCTATAGAAAGTTCAGCAATAGTGCATTAAAGATCTAAGGAGTCATTTGTCCGGAAAGACATGCGTGATTCGTTTTCTTCAATGCGACTAACTATCCAGAAATATTTTTGGAAAATTATTCAAATACAAAAGAAAAATCAAAATTGTATCAAATTGTCTTATAACTAAAATCTTAATGACGTAAAAAAATAACTATGTATAGAAAAAAATAGTAAAAGTTGTGGATGAACGAATGAAATCGATTGTTTAGCTCTCTGATTAAGGTTATTCTATTTAACGTTACGCCAATGTAATAAATTATTTTTAGAATTTTAAATAAATATAGACAAAAATGTATATATCAAAAACATCAAACAATCGTAAATAATTCAGAAACTATCCTCACAAATTTAACTTTCTACCTCTTGTAGCGAGGAACTCCAGGAATGTTTATTATTAAAAATCTATTTTTAACCCGTCCATATTCCCGAGCTGCCTCTTTTAACAACATTAATAATATGTAAAATTATATTTATAAGCCATCACTAACATTTCCCCGTTAGTAGCGGCGTCGACGTTCCCCTAATTTCAGATTTTTAAAACGTGCAGCTGATTTTTAACATGTGACATAGTTCAAAGCTACCCCACTATTATGTTAATCTTTTTCTGAGTTGCCGCCCTTACTTGCATTTGTTTACAGTACACTCCCCATCATAAATCGATTGAACAAAGCACATACGGACCTTTTTCAAACTCGCTTTTGCCTTTTATTTTACGGTTTCCGCGGTCGTTTTCATTTATTTTTACCTAATTTAGTCTTGTTTTATTTTGTGCGAGGCCCTGAAACTGGCTTTGTTTGTCCCGAACCGCCTTTTTGCTCGATTTTGTTATTCGTTGAATCGTGTAAATGTTTATCCCTCGGACTGTACCAAGCCGGCACAAATTGCAAATGGCGGGGATCTATATATAAATATTATATTTAGATTTGTTGCAACATTTTTAGTTTTATGAAAAAAATTGAGTTTTGCGGAATTTTTAAGTGTTGTGTGGACGTTATTTACTAAAATCGGTAAGTTGTTCATTCTGTTTCTGTTAGGAAATAATTAGAAAACCTCCTTGTTTATATTTCAAATGGCACGAAAGTACACCCCCTAGAAATCCGTGAGTAAATATTACGACGACCCGGGCCAATCAAAGACCTACGTCAGACTTCTTACGTGATTCTAACGTACGTTCTTAAGCGGCCTATTGTCGCAAACTTAAGTCTTAGCTAGGTTCGCCTTGGCAATATAATTATTTAAGTGAACCTTTTTGCATTAAAGTTTTTATCGATCATTTGGGGGTATTTCTCACCCCGTGAAAGTGTTAAATAGGTGTCTGTGTGTAGTTTGAAGTGAGTAGTCTGTTCTGTGTTAATTTTCATTGATAAATTTTCATAAACAAAGCTTTAAGTGTTGTTTTTGTTACATATTTTTTCAATGGCATTATTTAAGGGTTAGCCAATATGGCGTACAGTGCTTTTTATGTAATGTTTAATTAATATTTGTTATTTTAAACTGTAATTCAATACGATATTCGTTAGTCATCTACAGTGACGAGGATTTTAAATAATTTTCACTTTCGTAGGCATTTGTTTAAAAGCGACACTCACGTTGGGCTAATTATATCAATTGTTATTTTTAAATGCACTCTCCCGGCCGCGTTAGCCCTGAAAAATACATTACAGCATCAAAATCAAACGAAAACCTTCAGGATTTTCTAGTGGAGGTTATGTTTTGAAGATTTTTTTCTTTTGCCGGTCTTCAGATGTTTTGATGAAATCTTGTGCACGCGATCTCTCCTCTCGCTTGTCCTTCACGTGAACGAGAAAGAGGGAACGATTATGTCTCACGCGGAGTTGTGTCTTTATATTTGCACGTAGGGTTTAATTTATTGTAATAAAAGCACATTTTTCCCTTCGTTGATTTTTTATCGATTTTCCCTTGCAGATTTTGCGTTGTAATTTTTAGTTTTTGTTGCTAAGAGGCCGGGAAAGGCGTTTTAATAAATATCAAGACGCAGTACAGACCTAGAGAGGGTTTGTTATTGATTTTGGCAATAATTTTGTTGATTTAAAATAGAGATTCGCGTCTGTTCTATGATTCATGGGCATATTTTTATTGCAATATGTTGAGGCATGAGACTTAAAAATATCTTTTTAAAATTGTGATGTATTTTATTACTAGACTTGAAATGATTATATTAGTGTGTTAAAATATTTTTAATATTACTCAAAGTTAATTCAAGGCGATTACTAGTTAATTTAATAAATAACTTATTTTCGTTCATTTTAAATATAAACAAAATAAATATACTTTCCTTTAATTTGTTTTTTTTTCACTAAAAAATCGCAATGAATAAATGTTATTTGTGCTACTTTGCGTTGATTTTTTGGCAAATACCGTATTGTACGTTTTATTTTTAAAATATTTTGATTTATTTAAAAATTCAAGTACGTCAGTGCTCATATTTGCGTTAAACATAACACAACGGTTAACTGAGTAACATTTTTTAGTTTTTCACTCTAATATTGCTTGTGCCTAATGTTATTTTGTGAAAGTTTGTTTTAAAATAGTTTTTTAGGTACAAATGAATAATTTTTCTTTCATTTTTTAAACAAAAACACGTGGTCTTCACTATAGTCCATTATATTATCCTTTTTTTCTGACAAAAAGGTTCTAAGTATAATATAGTAAGTTAGAAAACTTGGGCTTAAAATTTTAGTACCTGCTGCTAAAAGTTCACGGTCCTCTTAGGTAAGAACCTTTTCTTCTGTTTAACAATAATTTAACATTCTGTATGTTGCTTTGCCCAGAAATAGTTGTCTACAATTTAAAATATTCTGTCTTCATTTATTATTTGTTATATTGAATACCAGGGTGTTTTTTTCTTACAGATTTGGCAACTTTTAATAATTCAGGACAGTATTATTTCATTTCTATGTGTGTACCACATTTGTTTCTTAAGTGATAGAGATAGTAGACTTAAAGATGGTTACTCCACCACCTCAACAGTTTTGTGTAAGGTAAGTTCTGAACTTGTAACTATTAAGGAAGTCTGGAATAAAAACTAAACGTTTGGCTAAAAAAGCTAATAAAATAAAAGTGAGCTGAGCCCTATGAGCCCTAATGAGCTATTTAAGCTCAATTTTGTTTTCTAAGACAGTTGTTTAAAGTTGTTTCTAAGACAATATTAATTTTCCAGAATTAATTTACCGAGCATTTAAAAGGCATGCATTGTATTAGTCTAAATATAAACATTTACTTTATTTATAATTAAACATTGATGAGATATTTTAGAAAAAATTACGTGGCCAATAAAATAAGAGTAATTTTTAATAAAGATCATAGAAAAACTAAAAGATGTAATTCTCTATAGCTGTTTAGTCTTGTAGGATGGCCCATATTCTTATTACTGATTGACATATTCTTGGCATGGGGTCGATTAGATGTCTGCATGCTTCTACAGGTGTTGAAAACCAAGCTGTCTGAATTTCTTGCCACAATGTCTTATTTTTGCGACTTTTTTGGTTTCAGCATGACGTCGTTTTAACTCAATCCTAAAATTATCTGTAATAAAATAAATAAATTCATGACTATTGCATTCAAATAGTTAATACTTTCCATTCTTTACCGAGACGATTTCTTACTTAATACGCTAATTATGAATTATGAAACTAATAATGTGAAATACATACATTTTAATTAAATAAAATTCTTACATTTACAATTAAACACAATTACATTAATTACATTAAACACACAATCACTTTCTTAAACTTCTCGAAGATTAAATCATCTCCTGATTATGCTAATATGGATAGCGAAACGTGCGTCGAGAAGTTCAAAAAAGTGATCTGGTGTTTAGTGGTAAATCTCTTCGAGTTTATTGATATCTAGGTCAAATATTTTTATAACGACTCAAGTAGCAATAGCAGCAAAATAGTTTTGAAGCAATGAAGTAGCAAAATAGTTTTTCTTGGCTCCTCTTTTCTAGTTGTTTTTGGGTCAGTTTTCAAAACTTTAACAATTACACACGGCGACAGTTTAAGCTTTCTTATTACGAATGCATAAAATGTGTTTTGGCTTCTCAATTGCAAAATAAAACGATGATCTCAATTAGTAATTAAGAATATGGACCCAGTTACAAAGTATTAAGCTTCAGTAGTTATATAGACTAAAGAGTTTTAGCTAATTACACCTTTTAGTTTTTTTATGATTTGTAATAAAAATCAACGTATAATTATGAACTAAATTTATATACAGTGGATCAAAAAAATATTCATACACTTATTTTTTTTGCAAAAATAATTTTAATAATTCTTTTAACACAAAATAACCTGTGATAATTATAACAAACAACATTCTGCATTAATTCAGGCGATCGCAGGAAATTAGAAACCCATACAATCTTTTAAACACCAATATTTTAAATCTCTTGAGCAAAAAAATATGCATACACCTCAAAACAAAACACATCAACCAAACAAAAGTCATTCCTAAGTAAATTCAATATTTCTTTGGGTAATCTTTCGCATTTGTAATAACTTGAAGTCTCCTGGGCATTGATTCTACGAGTTTGGTAGTCTCCTGAGAGTCCATTTCTACCCAGTCTTTCTGGAGGTTGAACATTAGGTAATTCCTTGAGGAACATTGAAATTTTCGCACTTTTAACTCCAATAGTGCCCATAAATTTTCAATGGGGTTAATATCCGGTGATCGAGGAGATGTAAGTAGCATTTGGCGATCGCCGTAGCGATTCTTTAGTCTTTTTAGCCCTATGCTCGGATCATTGTCCTGCTGGAAGAAATAGCTGTCCTGTATTCCCAACTGCCTCACAACACGTTTACATACTTTTCAGCGCTCATAATTCCGTCAATAATTACAAGTTCACCTACTTCACTGGCGCTCATACAGCCCTAAATCATAACAATACCCCCTCCATGCTTAAAAGTCGGTCACCAACTTGTTGCTTCAAAAGCTGTCCCCTTTTTCTTCCATCCGATCCAAAAATATAAAATTTGCTGTCATCAGAAAACAACACATTTTTCCAAAACGAAAGCGGTTATTTGCTTGCTCTCGGGCAAACTGCAATCGTTTTGTTCCTTTATGAAAGGTCTTTTCCTTGCCGCCCTATTCCTCACAGTTTGGGGGGTCACAGTTTTACCAAAACATGATACGATGTCTTCTGCAAGCTCGCGAGCAGTCAGTTTGGGATGTTTTGCCGCCTTCCGCACGATTTCACGAGATTCACTCAGTGTCAGGGAACGTTTTCTGTCCGTACGTTTTTTATTGTCAACAGATCCACTTTTAAACTTTTTAATTATATATTGAACTGTTGCGTGTGACATTTTCAACTTTTTTCCTTTTTCCTCCAGTCCTTGCTGAGACAATTAAATAATTTGATCTTTTCAGGTTGAACTCAGTTCTTTAGATTTCCGACCCATTCTCGAGGAATTATCTTTCAATACTGAATTAAATGCGCACAGTTGTTTATTTTTGTTTACTTAAGACTAAAGCTAGGGGGAAACATTTACCTCATAACAAATTTTCAAGTTATTATTAAGACTATTGTTGCTAAACTCAAAGAGATTTATCACTAAACACCAAATCACTTTTTGAAACTTCTCGACGCACGTTTCGCTAACCATGTTAGCATCATCAGGAGATGATTTAATCATCGGGAGATGATTTTTGAAAATTTTTTATATTCTCCATAAGCCCACTGTGCAATTTTTCGAAACAATATATGTTTTTTGCATTCAGTCACCAGGAGATGATTCAGATTAAATAATCTCCTGATGGTTGATGGTTCCTAACATGGTTAGCAAAACATGCGTCGAGAAGTTTCAAAAAGTGATTTGGTGTTTAGTGGTAAATCTCTTCGAGTTTAGTTAGTTACTGAAGGTTCCAATAGAAGAATTGAACTATTGTTACTGTATAAATCATTTCTTGTTCATGAGATTTAAAATATTGATGTTTAAAAGATTGTATGGGTTTCTAATTTTATGCGATCGCCTGAATTAATGCAGACTGTTGCTTGTTATATTATCACAGGTTATTTCCTGTTAAAAACATTATTAAAAATATGTTTGCCAAAAAAAATAAGTGTATGAATAATTTTTTAATCCACTGTAATTATAATTGTTTATATTCGGACTAATATCGAGTATACATTTTAAATGCTCGTTAAATTCATTCTGGATAATTAATATTGTCATAGAAAAAACGTAAACATTAGTTTAAATAAAATATATTGATAAGGCTCTGCAACTTTTATTTTTTTGGTCACTACTGTATATACTGTACAATGTAAAAGCATTTAATTTTATATTTTTTTATTATTTTATGTATTAGGTGTATCCATAAGTAATGTCGTTTATTGATACTGTACAAAAATTTATTTTATTTAACAGTTTTAATCTCTCTCATATCTCTGATACACTTTCTATTATTTTCTTGAAAAATTAGGGTGATTGTAAAGAAAAATATTCATCGAGTGCAGTTTGATAGCTGTCGCAGTAGTAATTTATTTTCCACTAAGAGAATGTTCCATTAATTCAAAAAAATGATAATCTTATGGTGCAGCATCAGTAGAATACGATGAGTGCGGAATACTTCCCAGCCCACCCCTTTCGATTTTTTCTTTGGTGATTGTGGCACTAGGAGGTCTTGCATTGTCATGGTGCAGAATAATATATTTTTGATTAATCAGTCTAAGACATTTCTGAATTAAAGCCATGTTTAGTCTATCACGCTGAGCACAATAAAAGTCAGCCCTTAGAATTTAAAACCTCATAGTGGATCATCATCATCATACGGCCCTTTGCGTCCACTGTTGGACATAGGCCTCCTATAGATTTCATCTCCCTCTATCCTAAGCTGCCCTTAACCACTCATTTGATATCATTTTAATATAATCGAACCATCATCCCTTGGTCTTTATTCCAATTTACGTGTTCATCTTGTATCTCTCGGCCTTGCGCTACGTCCTGCTCTATTTCCATTTTTAAGCAGCTATACGAATAACGACATCTCTGGTACATTGGCGTATTCTATCTCTGGCTATATCTGGCGGTCATTGCGTATTCTATCTCTGAACGTTATGTCCAGCATTAAAACATTGCCGTATGTCTCTACGCAACTCTCAGTTTATATCCTGATGTTGATCTTAAAGTAGGCGTGGTCTCCAATCCATAAGTAAAAACGGGGAGCACGCATTAATTGAATGTCTTTCTTTTCAGACTGATGGGAATGTCACTTTTAAATACATGTCTTAAGATTTCGTATGTTGAACAGGCGATACTTGTCCTTCTAACTTCAGATGTTGGATATTTGCCGCCGATTCTTATTTCGTGAGCTATATATATTGATGGATCTCCGATAGGTCATCAATGATCAAGACCACGTCGTCTACTGTCAAGACTTTTAGTACTAATATGTGTCCCAGTTTTGTATTTTGAAGGCTTATTTAAAAATAGTTATAAAAAGTTTTGGAGACAATGAATCTCCCTGTCGGATAGTGAATGATTCCAGTATTTAACATCCTCATAGTGAATAATTCCTGTAAAATACCACCATACTGTACATACCTAGAATCACTTTTACAATGAAGGCTTGGTTTTGGAGTTTGCAAAGGTTGTCTTGGTGGAAACTATTGTTTTTTCTTGGATTGTTGTGAGTAACCACTTTTCATCTCCAGTATCAATTTGTTGAAGAATCACGATCGGTCTAATCTGGAAAAAAAATCACTGCAGATGATTACATGTTGAACTTTGTGTTGTAAACCCCGTTGTATTGTGAACTATGAAGTTTTACGCTTTGTGGCTAATTCCTGAATGGTTTGTTTGAGATCAACTTAAATTTTACTCAATAAATTCTTATTTTTCAGATTCTTATCAAACTCAGCAGGTAGTCCAGATTTGATACCGTCAAAACGATTGAAATTCCCGTTCTTAATATTTTTAAACCAATACTGACATGTTTTACTATCCAAGGCAACGGCATTAATAACATTAGTGGCATTATTACGTTTTGGAAATTCATAAAGCATCAAATATCTCATATGGAACTTATCCACACTTTGCTCTTCGAGTCTTATAGGGTTCACTTATATTTTATTTTTCAAAATGTAGTAAGCACATCAGTTAATATATTTAACTAAAATATAGATTATGTTATATTAAGTTAAATTATTGTCAGTAGATGGCAATTTGAATAAAACGACATTACTTACGAGTGCCCTATTATATATGATTATTAAACATTGATATTCATATATAAGAAAACACTGATGTTTTAAGTATTTGTGATTTGGTAGTAAACAGGTAATACATCATTTTATTACAGGTGGAATAGTTACCAACAGAATCTCCAAAGTGCTTTCCCGAAGCTCTTGACATCAGAACATTTTGTCGATGTTACTCTAGCCTGTGAGAATGAAATGCTAAAATGCCACAAAGTGGTCCTATCAGCTTGCTCCACGTATTTTGAGAAACTTCTATTGGACAATCCTTGCCAACATCCAATTATTTTTATGAAAGATATGAAGTGAGTTAAGCATTTATTTTCCATGAGTGTTTTTTAAATATATTATATACTTTTCAATTTAGATTCCAGGAAATGCAATCTTTAGTTGACTTCATGTACAAGGGGGAGGTTAATGTAACGCAAGATGATCTTCCCTCGTTGCTAAAGTCTGCCGAAGCATTGCAGATTAGAGGGCTATGTGGTTCTGATCAACTTCTCAATTCAGCATATTTTGGAAATCTTGCGAAATTACCAAGTGGCCTCAATGCTTCTCCACAACACTCTCCAGTAATAACACCCACTTTTCAAGAACCATTAAATATTTTGTATTAATTTCATCTTTCGATTTAGATAAAGCCTGTCCCTCAACAACAAAACGACACGTCAACACCTCCCACGTCCACCCCCGAAATCAAACCTCAGCCAAGTCAAGTGACCATGCCTAAGAATGAAGGAGTTGTCAAAAAAGAAGTGAATGCTACTACTGAAGTTAGTTCTGAATGTGGAGGTGCCCCTTCATCTTCCGAGTGTGACAGTAATGATGGAATGCTTCAAATTAAAGGTAAATGATTCTATTTTTGATTTAGATATCTCCCACATTTTGAAGGAATGTAAAAACTGAACGAAAAAAAAATATGAAAAAATAGTTTTCTTTTAATGGGTTTTAAAGTTAATTGAAAATCTAGGTGGAATGACGTTAATTTCTTGTCAGTCAAGGGCGATATTTGAAAATATTTTCTTTTAAATATTCCCAAAAGAAAGTCACATGGGCTTAAATTTGGCGACCGTGTCGGGCACCCCACAAAGATCAGATACCTAGGGAATGTTTCCCTCGGCATTCCTAGCGATCGTCGTACTATGTGAGCTGAGACCCATCATGTTGAAACCACACATGTTTTGTAACAACATCGCCAAGTTTAGCACGCAGAAAGTTATTCAACATTTCAACTCTTTTCACAAATTTTTCAGAGATCATACTAATTTTGATTTTTATAACTTTCCAAGAAACGGTGAAATTACAGAAATTTCTTTAGATATATTTTTCACTGATTTTTTTTTTCTATATCTTTCTGTTTTTGTTCAATTTTTTTTACATATTCCCTCTCAGCGCTTTTTCTAAAATTTAATACATTTATGAAACAATATTCACTATCGGTAATTTGCATTTTTGCATAATAATAATCCAAAAAGATTATCTGAATGTTTAAAGAATATTTCAAAGTTTTAAAATTATAAAATTTGACCAGCTCATTCACCAGACTTCATTTGAGTCTAATTATGTAATGTATATGTCTATATACACAATGAGTAAATAATGTAATGAGATTGATGGCGTAGCGTTCGATATGGCAACATTGTTGGCTTCTTGGTGGGGTGGTAGCCTATCATATGATGCGTCTTTACTACGAGTTTAAACTCCGTACGAGTCACTTGGTGGTCCGTAGCAATCCTTTTCGTGAATCGGATTTTTCTAGAACATCCTGAAAATGATTGACGACAATTTCGAGCAACGGTGCACTATCAAGTTTTGTTTCAACCTTGGGCACAGTGTGACAGAGACTTTTGTAAAACTTCAACAAGCCTGTAAAACAGTATTTTGTCAAGGCCCCAAGTTTCTTAAGGCATGCAACAATACAGTTTAAGGCATTCTTAGAAGGCCGAAACTTGATTGAAGATGAACCTCGTAACGGAAGTCCTTCAACAACAAGAAGTGATGGAACATAATCCGGAATCTTGTTCGTTCTGATCATCGATTGGCGGGCAGAATGATCGGGTAAGAGTTCACCAAATTTTAACCAATTGAGGATGAAGAAAATCTGCGCGAAAATGGTTCCGAAAAACCTTTCGCAAGATCAAAAAGATAACAGGAAGGAAACGACGCCCTGACTTTTCCTGGTGGATTGAAAATGAACCACATTTTTTTGTAACTTGTGGCGAATCTTTTAGAGTTTTGAATACAAGCCGAAAACTAAGCGTCAGAAGCAGGAATGGCACAAACTAATCTCTCTAAGACAATTGATGCAAAAAAGCCATTATTAATGAAAAATATTGTATTTTATATATCTATAATTGTTCTCTAAATATAATAACAGAACATTTTACTTATATTCGTTTTTCTAGAAGATATTGAAGAAGGGGAAGATGACTCATTTTTCGAAGGTGATGGAGAATCATTAATGGACCAGGAAATGATGGAGGAAGACGGACCGATTAATACTGGAGATTGTTCAAGGACCCCAGACTCATTTGCCATGGCCAATGTATCTTGCCAATATGACGGATCGCCTGGAAATATTAGTAAGACTTAATATATAAATTACCTTTTGGAAATATACTGTTGTTTACTCTTGTTAGGTTCAGTAAGCAAAAGAATTCGACGGTCAGATGAAGAACTTAGAAGAGCGGCTGAATGTATAACAAGAGGACAAACGTTCCAGATGGTTTCAGATCAATTTAATATACCTATATCGACGATAAGATTTTACATGGCACGAAAAGTAAGTATAATACATTATTTTAACTATTTTATATAAAATATTTAATTTAAAAATGATAAAAATTTCCTTGGACTCAGAAGGAGCAATACATTTCAAATAATCCAAAATACAGTTGATACCATAAAGTTTAAATGATTCAGGGCTTTACTAAAGTTAACTTATCAAAACCTGAAATATTTAAAAATCTTAGTTCAATAACTACAACAAATAGTGAAGTTTGTGAAGACATAAGAGCAAAACTAATAGTAATGTATGGTATTAAAATATGAACTTGTAATGCTACAGCCCGTTAGTGAGCCTTGACCTTCAACTTTCGCCACTAATCCGATCAAACTCTAGCAGCCCCTTTCCAGTTTTTGATGCATAGTCTTTGATCCACCTCTCTTTTTGTTAACCCACATTTGTTCTTCCATTATTCTCCTTGGTATTCGGCTTTCTAGCATTCTCACCACGTATTCCGCGGTGATTTGCTGAACTCTATAGGCTAAAATATCCAGAGCTTTGTGTAATTGCATAAGTTCGAAGTTATACCTGATTTTCCAATTTCCATTATCACTGAAATATAAACACTATATAAAGACGATGTAAACACATTAGAAATATGGAAGGTATATGGACTGATTCTGGTCGAAGGAAAAAAAAAACAAAAAAAAGAAGGTGTATGAGAGAAAAGAATGGTCAGCAGTTATTGCTGCATAAAACATATCTAGATAACGGCCAACTTGCCTTGAAATAAATGCGTAGAGAGATTACGCATCTAATTCCATATAAAAGCTGAGCTCGAAAATCCAAAAAAAAATGCACTTCCCCAGTGTGTATTTTTAAACCAAGGAGACTGTTTTGTTGATTATTCATATAAAAATTAATTAATATTTATTTATATTGGGTTTATATATATTATATATATATATATATATATATATATATATATATATATATATATATATATATATATATATATATATATATATATATATATATATATATGTATCGGGTTCTCAAAGACATGTGTGGTCTAAAGCTGTCTTGATGAATGCAATACTCTTTCTGTTGGTTAGTTCAGACCGCTTCTGGTCGATTGCTTGTTTTAAAACACTTGTTTGTAAACAGTATTTCTCCGAATTAGTGGTCTAGATTTGGGGTAACAGCTCATAATAAACGATTCTCTTTCATCCCCGCCAAATGCATAACATAACCGTCTTCGCATGTAAACTGACTTTTGCGCTGGTTGAAGGGGTATGTCCGCGCTTACACAATGGTCTATTTCGTTTAACATTATTAAACACAATTCATTTTTTTATTGCCTGTGACCATCAGATTTAAAAATAAATTTCGCCGCGCCTCAATAGATAATCGCAAACAGAAATTCGGTGTATCAAATTTACTGGTTGATTCCAAGAATTTATCTGATCTCTCGAGTTGTTCTATGCCGATTACTTTTATTTAACGGCAATATTTAATTGTCATCAGCCTCAGTACGTCGGACATCACTAAGAATAAAATTATTTTTACGAGGCTTAATGTACCACTTACGGCACGTGGACTTGTCAACGGTACCCTCACCGGACACAGCACATATCATCTTTTGCATCCGTGAAACATTCTAGGCTTTTCTGAAGTAAAAAAGATTAATATCGCGAAAATGATTCTTATTTTCTGCCAATTTTAATGCTAAACAAACTTTTAAAAACGCAACAAAATTCCTTCTGTCCAACATTAAAACCTCCACGTGTGAATGTAATGCCATCTAGCACCAACAACGAGACGAACTTTTGCATCAACCCAATACATGGTTTCAAAACGAAACCTTATAAAACTAAAAGAAAAAAACTACAAACAATACTTTTATAAAATCTCTATTTTTAAGTCAATAACCAGTAACCCTCGTAACAATATAACGTTCAGAATGAGTAATAATTATTTCAGTAAAACTTTTTATCTTCTATTTTGTACCTCATGCGGTACAGCGTCCCGTATATCTTATTCTTCTTCTTCGTATTCTTTATAGAAGAGTCATGACCTATGGAAACTCATTCTGTTTGCTTACTTTTCGAACTACTCATCAGCGTTCTCTATTTCTGGCTTCTTTGGTTGAATATTGGAGTGATGTACTAGTTGGGTCTTTAATTTGGACTGTCCATCTTTTTGAAGTTTTGCCGCATGGCTTAAAATCCTCCATCCGTCCCTGTACATCTAGTCTTTCTAGGTCTACGTTCAATGTGGCTTGTACAACGGATTTGTATAACGGATGCGAAGGAGCCGTCTCCAACACCAAACGTTCAAAAGAATCAATGCGCTTGAGGTATTGTTTTTTAACAGGCCATGTTTCAGAGGGATATAGCAATACTGAAAAAACCAAGGTTATTTCTCCGGATCTTCTGCAAATTACACATTATAGTTCTTTCCATTTCGCATCTTCTGATCTGTTGAGTGATACCGCCTTCGTTCGATATTAGATGGACGAATTATAGATAGACGAATTGGCTTACTAATTTGAATTAATGTCAGTTCCTTGGGCGACCTTGCAAAAAGTGCAGTGTCTTCGGCATGTCTTGCGTTAGTTATTTTAATGTCGCCATTACTGACAACACTCGTCCAATCGTCCAGAGCTCTACATATATAGTACTACTACATAATATAGTCCCATTAATGTTAAATAGAATTGGCGATATTGGGAATTGCATTCCCTTATATTGAGAAAACCGATAATATAATGAAGTGTCAAGAAGAAAGAATGAATATAGTTACATGAGCAAGATCGGACGAATACGGCGAATTATACATCTAAAATTTTGTTATAAAGGGGTTCCAAAACCGTGGCATTCTTTGGAACAATAGTTTTTCCAATTGTTTTTAACGGACAACTATTTTTTAATCTCATCCCCAGATTATCTTAACATAAACCTTTTCGTATTTTTTTTTTTAATTTCATACATAACTCAATAGCCTCAAAACAACTGTTATATTGCTCGCCCCGCAAATAAGTTTTGTGAATCCATTAAAAGTTTTATTAACTGGTCCCAGACCAGTGGTTCAATTTGTTGTATCGTTATTTATTATCTTATAGGGCATTCTTCCAAGACGTAAGAGAGGTAGGTCATGTGCTCCCTCAATGGGTATGGGATCAATGCCAGTCAGCAATACTTACACATCACCAGGAAGCCCTATCGGACCTCCTTACCACATTGTTCACTACAAGCTTCCCACTTTAGGCGTGCAAAAGTTGAAATAGGGCTAC
Organism: Cosmopolites sordidus; assembly: GCA_031761425.1. Lineage (NCBI taxonomy): Eukaryota > Metazoa > Arthropoda > Insecta > Coleoptera > Curculionidae > Cosmopolites > Cosmopolites sordidus. Next base: position 147,499 of record JARFXV010001704.1, on the reverse strand, counting down.
GTTATCTTGAAGGTGGCGAAATAGGTGAAGTAACTTGCGTGCGAGTCAAAGTAGATTAGAATGGGGTGTATTTTATATAATATAATTTTCATCAACAAACATTTTGATGGACAAGTACCAAACGTCGTTGGATTTGGTTAAACTCAAATAAGGTATGCCCATGTTTCTTATCTATTTTATATGTGAACTTAATTACATTTTCCCAAAGGTATATAGAATTGTGTATACAAGATTATAAAATATATATACAGGGGTGAATAGAAGGTCTTCTTGAGAGATTTTTGAAGTTTTAAAATATATTTTGATAATAAGGAAATCAAAAATCTATAGTTTTATACAGTCCTGTATGATATATTAAATTGATATTAATCAAACTGTTGATGTCAAGCAATTCACATTAATTATTTACTGAAGGAAATGCACTTTTTTAAATATTTTTTTTATAAATATTTTACTATTTGCATTTTATATTTATTTTAACTTCTTATGTGTTTTTTATTATTATTGTTTTATGATACCATAATGCTTTTTATATTTTGTTATAAGTGCATTCTCTTAATTACATCTTTACTAGGTCGATTTCATATTAATTCGATGTTAAGAAAAGCTAAACAATAAGTTATCAAGGTAAAGTTAAGGTGGGGAAAACAATAGGCATTTCGTGCAAGTAGTAATTTGAGAAATAGGAAGTTAGAAGACGTGTCGACGAAATCAATGAGTTTTATATCAAGAAAATTATAAAATTCGTTGTTCTCAAGGCATCACACTTTGAAAAATGACGGTAATCTCACTTTTGAAACCAGTACTAGTCTTTTTGTAAGATCTGTTTTTATTTTAATTTTAAGTTTTTTTTGCATTTTTACACAATTAGTTTTTAGACGTTCTGCTGCCATTCAATTTACTAGGTGGTGATTGAAAAATCCCCTCTGGCGTGAGTAACATATACGCGTTTTTAAATTTTCTTCTAGTTTTAGTTCACTGTGTTTTGCTCAATATACATTTATTCCTGACGCGATTAGCAAGTTTCAGGGCGAAACATCTTGAATCAGATAAACCAAAAAAACAATGTTAGACTCGCGTTTCGCGCATGAAATTTGTACAATTCTCGTCAATGTTTAATTTATCTCACGCATTAGTAAAGAAAAATATGTTAAAAAAAAGTAACAGAAGCTTCCATATGCTGTTATATAGACACATAACTGTCGCCTTAGTAAAATAAAAATATTTCACTTAAAATGAAAATATTAGGGATAGGCTTATGAAAAGATATTTTGTGTTTTTCTTTTGGAAAGTGTAGTTTAATTTTGACAAATCACTGTTATTTTTGCACGTCACGAGCATCATCTACCGAGACATTCATGTAAACAGGGTGATTTTTAACATGTTTCAAGCTTATTATCCAGTGTATAAAATAGTGTAAGGGGTGAAATTCTCATTTCTGGCAACATGTTACAGATGTTTTCTCTGACAATACTGAGTGTTAAAAATGAGGAATTATTAAATATGAATCTAATATGAGGTATGTAAAATACACAAGTACAGTCCCATCCCTCAGCTAATTTAGAAAATGATCTCTAACTTCCCCATTCTTTACAGCCCAGTTTGTAGAAATGTTCTTTGTATAATGTTGTCGAAATTTACTGTGGTATTAATATTTTCATGTCTTTATTAGACTGGTTATTGCTTGGTAAAAGAGTTTGTCCTAGAGAAGTGAGGTAATTTCTGTTGTAGTCTTTAAAATGAATGCTGACTAGCAATAAACTTCCATTTTGATACAAAACAGTGATTGAAACTGAATAATTTTTCTTCCAGTAATTTATAATACATTATTACTGATATTGGTTTATATATTTTTTATAACATTAGGATATGTGGAATTTACAAATATTAAAAGAAAAAATTAACTTCATTTTGATAATTCATATGTATGGCTATAAGTAAGATTAATTTTCTTAAATAGAGCACAGATCAATGTTATATACAAACATCAAAATAATCGAAAGGAAAAGTATATTAAGATGCTAAAATATTGTTAGCAAAATATTTTGAAGTAAATTGATTTATGTGCATTTCCTTGACAGCTTAGCCGTTGTTTATGAAATAATTTCCCTGTAAAAATAAGGAGATACAAAAACGTACTTTTTTTAATTAGAAGTCTGAAAGCGATACTGCGATTTTTTTAAATATTTTTGATATCAGATCAATAATGGGGTTTTTTTAAATAATGTTCCCATGAAGTTCTCAGTTATTTATGACTACCCTGCATCGGGGCATACTCAATTTTATATTTTCAATGTTATTCTTCTCTATTTCATTCCATTTAGTTAAAAGGCACTCGGAAAGTTGTTCCCACATATTAAACACCACATTATTCTTTAAAAGCTGTCTACCTAACAGGTCCCACAAATGTTCTATAGTTATGAAAAAACATCAACTTTGTATACCACTCTAACTGTATGAGGACGTGCATTGTCATGCATTAGTCGAAATTGGGGACTAACTCGTCGTGCAATGATACCACAACGGGTTCAAGAATAAGATCGCGATATTCAGTTGTAGCTAAAATGTGTTGCAAGTAAATGAGGTCAGTTCTTCCACCAATGGTTATACCACCCCAAATATTATTCAAGATTGTCTTTACACTGTCGTTCTACTACTATTCGGTACTAATCCAACTCGAGACTCATAAGAGAACAAGACAGGGGCCTAGTAGCGCATACGTCAGTTTCCATGTTCTTCACCCCACAGAAGTCTGCTGACGCGCCTGTTATCCTGTTCCTTTGAATAACACTGGTCTCTCACAGGTCTTCAAGCATGAAGTCTGGCCTCATAGAATCTATTTCTGATGATTTCGTTACTAACTACCACTTGATTTGCTAATTACTATGGTGTAATAATATTGCAATCCTGCAAAGCCCCTACTGTGTAAGAAATCGGTCTTGGCACTGATTAGTGCTTCTTGTATGACCTATATGTTAGTTTGGCCACATCACCTGCTTCTTGAAACCTGACATAAACGATTAATTACACGTCTGTCGGCGTCATCGGCTTCAACAGCTGCATTTTGTCTCATGCCGCCTTGAATCATTTCCACTACAACTAATTTGAGTGTCACGACCTAAGTGATGACTCTTCATTATTAACAAATGCAAAACCAAAGAGAAATCCGTGTGCATACATAAAACAAACAAAAAATCAGTCATCATTTTCACACATCACACATCATTTTCTAATGAAATGTGCATGTTTTTTGCTTTTCTTTATTTTTACATTTATTTCTGATCAGCAAATGAAAAATTTAATTATTTTATAAACAATTGTTAAGGTAAATTTCTTTTATTGGAACCTTTTATATGAAACATTAAACTCGAAAAGATTTATCACTAAACACCAAATAACTTTTTAAACTTCTCCTTCTAAACTTTTAAGGAGATAATTCAATCTTCTCCTGATAAATTGAATCATCTTCTAATGATGCTAATATGGTTAACCAAACGCTCGTCGAGAGGTTTAAAAAACCGATTTTTTCTTTAGTGGTAAATGTCTTGAAGTTTAACTGCTAAGTTGACAAAGAAATACACAAAAATCAATTTACTCTAAAATATTTTACTGACATTTTTTCAAAGATCTTTATATAGTTGTCCCTTGGATTATTTTGAGGTGTGTATTATTTATTGAGCTCACGAAACTCTGGGGAACTTCATAGTTATTAAATTATCCTCTTCTCTGAGATTCTTTTAACTTGTCTAACATCCGGTTCAAACATCCATATCTTAACACATACTTAGCATCTGTCATTCATCAATGATTACTCGAGACTAGTCAAGTCTGTATAAGACTGATATTTATTTAAACTAATTACTTGGCTTAATTTACTTAAAAGAAAGTTTTCATCGGCATTTTGAAACTTTTATACAACTACTTGACAGATTCTAATAAGTCGAATCATCGTCATCATCAGTGCACCGTCATCAAACTCGAATTGTCGAAGCATCTCATTTTTGCCAAAATACGTTTGTATGAAACGTTTTGTGTACTGTTAGGTTTAGTGTGTGACTAACCGGTCACATTATATAAATACTCACTTATGACTAGCGTTTAGAAGGTCAAAAGTAACCAGTGCTCGATTCGCCTTCATTTTAATGACGGGCCGTATTGTACTTCTGCGTAAGGTCACTTTAAAATAATTTTCTATATATTGATTAACGGAAATTATTTTGAGGTGTCGTGTTTTTTTGTTCTAATATCTGTTTAAAGACATACATTGATAATGTGGGATTATTTTGTTAGTTTTAATTACTTATTAAAATTTCTTGACTGATTAGAGTGGCAGCATCCATTCAACTAGTTTCGTTATTTAAATATGATATGATGCCAGTTTTTAAGCGCTTTCACTATTACAATACAAATATACATGCTCTGTTTTCTCCTGTAATGGTTGTCTTGAACAACACGGATTGGGGACAGTCGAGTTGAGTTCTTTGTTGTCTATTTCAACCATTGTATGTACAATAGAAATATACAGTATACAGATACAAATATATTGCAACCGTTTTTACCAGTGATAAACAGAAACTACAAAAAATAGAGTTTATTTTTATAGTTCTGAGATATTTAAATAATAGTGTTATTTTTTCATAGCAACCGCACTCACCTCAATCAATTCATCACAAAAATGTTATATGGTTATTAGATTTTTTCGTCCGTTTTTCACGCAATATTTTGATATTCATGTAGTGTTTGTACTTATACGAAATAACCAACATTAATGGAACATTTTATACTTTCTCAGTAGTAAATATCAGTCTTTATATTTTTGTTATAACATTTTATCTGTGTATTTTTTTACTTTTATATTTTCTCCAGAAAATGCCTCTAATCATAATGATACTTGATAATTTTGATCTATTAGTTGATGAAATCCGCATAATTTTCAAATAAATTATTCTTTATAGATCCTCATTATATTTTTGTTAAACGACAAAGCCAACACAGTTACTTCCTCAGATGTGGAAAATTAAAATTATGGGCTAATTTGTAACTTATCAAATCAAGTGATCCAATGAATATAAATATCATTCACTGAATGAACGATACAAGGATATAAAAATTAGTTAAAATATCATGATGTTATAATAAAATAACAATAGAAAATTAAATAAACTATTTTGGGAGGTTCACTTATTTTCTTAATTGTGTTTAACAAACTTTTTTTAATATTAGTACAGTTTTGAACGCAGTAAGACTAATATTGCTAAACTGTCTATCAAATATTACTGTACTCACCCTCAATTTTAAATAATAATCTAAGAAAGTTTTTTCCTCTCTTCTTGTTGTGTTACTGCCCGTCAATGAACTGATATGCAGTAGTTCTTCAGCATCTAGTCTTATATTGTCCTTCCATCCTGTCTTTGATTTACCTCTTTCTGCTACCCCCTATTCGCCCCTACACGATGTTCCTTGATATTCGGGTTTCTAACATTTTCACCTCATGTCCCTCCCATCTGAGTAGGTGTACGTAGAAGTACTCTTCTTTTAAATACTGCAAGCATCTCTTCTATTTTATTTGTAAGGGTCGTTGTAAATGTCTAGCAGTCAGTGTCTTTGTAAACGTCTAGCAGTCAGTGTCTTTGTAAACGTCTAGCAGCCATCAGTAACTACTGGCCGAATGAGCGTTTTATAGATTCTAATTTTCGTGTTCCTTTGGATAAGATTAGATCTTTCTAAAAAAGTTTATTCAAAACATTGAACAACTTTGCAAAAAATTGTTATGGGACTTACTTTTTGAAGCTTTTTCATTCAAATATGTTTTCTGCAGATTTCCTTCAGTTTCTAACTTAGAAAGCCTGTTGAAACCCTTGAAACATTGTCAGACCACCTTTATTTCAGTTTGCTTTTCTTGCACTTCCCTCCTATGTCTCCTTTGAAAATTCACTTCTGCATCCTTTCCTCGCACATGCCCACGACATCCCTGCTCATCTTAATCTCCGGAATTTAATACGTTTTACTATGTCCATATCTCTATACATCTACTTAATTTCGTGGTTACATCTGCTTCTTCCTTGTTCTTAGATCCTTATTCCTTCTTGCTAAATTCTTAGTTTGGATGCCTATTTTTGATTTGAATCTGATTCATTGCCAGCTGTGAATTTTAAAAATTATTTCAAATGACTGTTTCGTATATTTTTTTTGTGTCTTGCAAATTTGGCATAATTTCATTGGAAACTTTTTCCTGGATGTTGCCTAAATATTCTACGGATATACGTTTTTATATCACCAGATCAACTATCAGGTGGATCTATAGTAGAAGCAGTAGCTTTGGAGGTGGTAGACTGTACATCAATTTCTGATGTTACCCATGAAAAAAACATCTGTCATTAAATAACAAGCTAACGATGTCAGTAAGTTTTTCGGATTTCTCAGAAATCATAATCACTTTTACTCAGAATTAATCCCAATATCAGTTTCACAAGCAATTATTTCATTTGTATCAAAATCACTGTCAAACTCCTTTTCTTTCATGGCTGTTCAGTACATCAGATTGATATTCAAAAAATTGCATTCTTCAAAAGTTCCCCTGGCAGGTCATCCGTCCCTGGGGCCTTGTTGGGTAAACTTTTTATTACCTCAACCACCTCTTCTTTAGTAGGTATTTCTTAGGCTTGTTGGTCATTATTTAATGGCGTGTTAAAGTGTTCCACCCATTCAATATATAAAAACAAAAGGTAAAATATTTTAATTTAACACTTTAATTTCTTAATATTATGACCTAGTTTTATTTTGTTCATTGGAGCTGAAGAAGCTACTGTGGTGGCGAAATGTACTTAAATTTAATCCCAAATTATTAATTTGCATTATGTTCATGCAGGCTTTATAGGAATCATTTTAATACAATATGAATTAATTTCTGATAAAATAATAGAGATTATTTTTATAAATACAATCACTACTGAATTATCGAGATTGTTAGGTGTTTTTAGGAACCGAATTTTTCAACAGAAATGGGTTTAAATATCGTTGTTTTTCTAATAAGCAGAATTTTACATTAAAAAAAATTTGAAGACACCAGTTTTCGGTGCCATGATAAAAATGAAAATAAATATTTTCCTGTAAGGATATATTATACTTGATACAAAAATAACAATCGCAGTATACATAATATAGAATATAGATTTACATAGGAGATTGTGAAAAAACTATATTCAAAAAATATATACATATACTTATTTTTTCATGATCTCAGTATCACTAGAAAATGTACCGGTTCATGTACATTTAGAATAGAGGGAAAATCGCTACATCTGACGTAGAATGGGGAAAAAAATGTATATTTCAAGGCCTACTAAATTTATGTTCGTTACGGTGGCGACACTGAAGAATTGAATCTAATCGAACTATTGGCGTGACATGCCTTTACTGACAGAAGGTTCACATTCTATGTATAAATATTGAATAGGTACTTTTCTAGGGTTATCTATATATAAATTCAAATATAAGACTATAGTATATAGTTTCAAAAAATAGATTGTAGAGATATACGTCTTATGCCCTTTTTTATTTTGTACCGTTCATTTTTATTAGTTTTTAGGAACGTTTTGTGTACAATAGCGTTAGATTTTTAGAAGTAGTTTTAGTTAGTTCATTACTATCAATCATAAGCTTTTTTCAAGAGTGGACGTTATGTATCGGTTTTTTTTGAGACAATAACACTAATCGAGAAAGGTCTGGAAAAAGTAACACATCATTTTTTATTTTGTGCCATTGACTAAATGATATTAAGGTACTTTTCATTTCTCGACGTCCATGTATTATCTTCGTTTAGTATTTATTTTATTACAACTGTAATGTATACATACATATGTTTTTTTGATAATTTGAGCGATTATATTGTAAAATATATTATAAAAGTGCCATTGGATATATTTTTCTAGTTACATAGTTAACAGCTTATGTCATGTGAGACTTAGACCTTATGTATACAGTATTCGGTATTGAATATACAAGTATTATATACAATCATTACATTGTTGTTTTTTTCTATTCCTTCATTTTTAGGTGATACTGGAGGCTTTAAGTAACTTCATGACTTAATCTACTTAAAAACCAGTTTTTGGCGAAATTTTGAAACTTATACGGTTACCTCGCAAATTCTAGTTGGGCAGGAGCGATCTATTCGCTTAATTGTTCTATTGAAAACCTTGGTTGCAAAAATTTAAAGCAGTAGTTATAAAAAGCAGCAATTAACCATATTGTTGACGAAAAAGTTTAGCCCGTTTTTTAAAGAGAAAATTTATTTACTAAAAATTTTATTTAATCATTATAGTATGTAGAGTTCTGTCTGATGACCTTTCTACATCTTTTCGGTAGTTTTTCTCTGCATAATCCCATTCTTATAGAACTTTTAAGATTTCTGGCTTAAAAACTGATCCAAGTGATTATTCAAGTATACATTACTGATTTTTTCATTATCTCAATACCCTTAGAACATCGTTTCTTCACCCGGGGGTGGGGTTCAGGAATATGGAGGGGGGAGAGTCGCAATGCGTTCAATAAATAAGACCCGTATACGAAACATCCTTTTATTAAAGTATTTTTAATTTAAAAACAAGTGGCAGAAAATTAAATATTAACAGGTAATAACAACATAATAAAATAAACTTAAACAAAGTAATTGCTAAAGTTGTTTGAAATAATAATTGAATACGACAGTTGATTTTGTATTAAACCAGTTCATCTTTTTTCAAGATTTCAAATAGAAGAACACAGTGGATTAATTTTATTAATAAGCCAGACTTTATTCCAAATCGCAATAGGTTTTTATGTTCCCATCATTCTGCTGAGGATTGTGTTGATCGAACATCTAAGGTAAAAGAGAGACTACTACCAAATGCTGCTCCAACTATTGAAGTGAACTGTTTAAAATATGTAATTTTTTTATTTTATCATTTTGATAAACATTTACCCTTGAAAGTTAGTTTTTTTTGATTGTGAAAAATAAGTTTATTCTCGAGTTTATATATTGACTATTTACACTACAAGAATTAATTATATTTGTAAAAACGGTGTAGTAGATGAAAAAATTCGTAGTACATATACAAAGTTAATTTTGTTTAAGGGATATAAAACATTGAACAAATAAATACAGAAAGAATACATGTATTTTAATAATAAATAATTTAGTGAATATTACGGCTTTTTATTTCATTTACGAATTATATATATATATATATATATATATATATATATATATATATATATATATATATATATATATATATATATATATATATATATATATATATATATATATATATATATATACCAGGTATCCCATTAAGGATCGATCGCGGCCGTATCTTGAAAACTATTTATCTCACAGCTTTGGGGAAAAAAAGTGTACTAAAACTGATCATGAGAAATTCACCAAAAATATTTTTAAGCCTCTAAAACGACCGCAAGAGGGCGTGACAAGCTAGGCATTTTTTAAAAATCTTTTTTTGTGTGTATTTTCAAGTGTTAACCGAGTAAGAAAAATTGTCAGTTATAATTAGCAAACTGTCTCCTACAACTTTGTTTTATGACATTTTGTCCTAACTTCGCGAATAAAGATGTGGGGGGGGGGGGGGGGATTGAAGCTGCCGTTTTTAGTACTCGTCGAAAAATAAATATTTGCATTTCTAAGGATGGAAGGCATTTAACATTTAGAAAGGCGTTAAAGTTCAGATTCTGTTAATTTTATTTGACTGTTATTATTATTATCTTCGTTGTTGGCCCGTTGGCCTTTAAACACGCTCCAAATTAATATGGCACGAAGAATTTGGACCAGTCCTAAGCCTGGGTAAAGTGTGAAGGAAGGCAAACATTAGGTTAATATTTTTTTAACTTAATGCAGGTAGTAGTGAAATAATAACTGATTTTTTCAGAAAAATCGAAATATCTCTTGACATGTCAGAGATAACGATTTCGGGTTTTAACTGGACGATTCCTCTTTAAATTACCTTTCTTGCCATGTAGTAAAAGCTGTACCATTCCATTTGAAAAAACTGAACCTCAAAAAAACTATTGTTGAATGTAACGCCACCTCGCGGTTTCATTTATAAACTAAATAATTTATCTCCCAGATTATCTGATTGTCCCAGCAATTGCCTTTTAAATGAATCCAAATTGAGGAAAATCGGTTAAGGCAAACGGACATTAGACGACTTTTTATCTCAATAGGTATAACTCCCCCCCACCCCTCTATTCGTGAAATTACGACAAAATGTCATAAAACAAAGTTGTAGGAGACAGTTTGCTAATTATAACTGAGAATTTTTCTTACTCGGTTAACACTTAAAAATACACAAGAAAAATGATTTTTAAAAATGTTTAGCTCGTCACGCCCTTTTGCGGTCGTTTTAGAAGCTTCAAAATATTTTTGGTGAATTTCTCATGATCATTTTTAGTACAATTTTTTTTTCCCCAAAGCTGTGGGATAAATCGTTTATAAATATAAATATAAATATATATATATATATATATATATATATATATATATATATATATATATATATATATATATATATATATATATATATATATATATATATATATATATATATATATATATATATATACACATACATACATACAAGAGATTCCAGTTTTTTAATAACTTTTGGTCGTATTGGCCGCATAATTACTCCTTTTTACACTTTCCGACAGTTTAGTCTTTGAAAAAATAAGCTTTTTTAATTAATTTAAATTTTGACATTTGTCTGCCATATCTAGTAAGTCTTCATTAACTTAATACAGTATCGATAATTATACAATAATTTATTGTTTGAAATAACTTTTATCAGTTTCTTGTTTTTATTCATACTGCCCTACGCCACTCTCAAACCGGAAACAATAGTCAGCCATATGCAGCTACCATTCTGGTCCTATTTACGGAATCATATGCTCCTTCCTTTAGTTTTATATTCAATGGTGCATAAAGATAGGCAAAGCTCGTCCCTGATAGTTTTATTCCTTTCGCCGGTCGCGTTAAAGGCTGGATAAAGCCGGATGCCTTCTGAGAAGTGTTCTACGTTGGTCACTCGCCAGTCGGTAGGTTTTCTGATAGACTTATGGGTAGGCACATAACCTAGGGTTCATAGCCTGAGGGGGGTGCTGGCCTGGGTTTGTCGGAAGCTGATGACCGTGGTTCGGAACCCACGTTAAGCTGTAGGTCCAGTCGCTAAATAGCCTAGTTGCTGATGCGCCTCTAACCCTCACACTTTTTACTACCTTTTTTTATACCTTTCCCGTTATCGCTTTCGCGCCATCAGTACATACCGCAATGCGTTTATTAAAGTCTAAATTTTCATTTTGCATTGCATCAATAAAAACTTTATAAGAGTCCTACGCCAATTGCACAACTAGGGATTGATTTGAAAAATAACATATTTTGTTTAATTGACCCCTCGCGTTCGTATCGGACAAAACACAAAAATTGCGCCAAGTTCGACACGCCTGTTGACTCGTCGAACTGAATAGCAAAATATTCACTTAATTTAACCTTTTCAATTATTTGATTGTGAACATCATTGGCCATTTCATTAATACGTTTCGATATTGTATCATTTGAAAGTGGTATAGTTTTTAACTTTTTTGCTTCTTCCGAACTTATCTCTGACCACTCTTAATGGTACTAAACAGGATGCTTGAAGTGCTGCGGTTTCGTTACGGCTTGATTTATTGATAACAATTTATTGTTTTTTCAAGAGCAGTGATTTACGCTCAAAAAATTCTAATGGCTTGTTTTGTAAAGACACGTATTTTGTTTTCAGATGCTGGACTAATTTTGAAGGCTTCATGCTTTATGTCATCCAAGTCAATGCATCCATATTTTAAATATGTTTCAATGTATAATTTGGTCTTTTTCTTTACTGTTTCACCAGATGTAGACGGTGCATTACGTTTTGTCACAAATTTTACCAAGTTATTTAATATTATCAATTTATTTTATTACCACACTGTTATTAATTTATTTAACACTGAGCAAGAGAAGAAATTGTAGTATTTAACACTGGGTGAGAGAACAGATCGTAGTACTTGTTTTCGTAAAAACGTAATTAATAATGAAACTCTTCGTCGCGTTCCTTTGTTTTTAATACCAAAGCGCATAACTTGTACGAACTTGCCTAAGCGCATTCGGGATGAATGATTCGTCTTGCACGCGGGCGGGTCAAGTACGTGTAAGTGCAGGGTATAGGTTCAGGTAAAAGTAATATGAGAACAAGGAGTTATACAAGTCTTGTAGTTCGGTATTTGTGACTGTATTTCGGAATAAGTGTAATGGTCTATTCACATATACATCCGTTATTGACGATTCGTCATTTAATGCAAAAAGAAATACGTGATTCGTTTTTTTTACGCGATTCGTACGCGTGTGAACACGCTCGTAGAAGTTTATAAACCATTTAAAAATAAAAACGATTGTCATAAATTGCGATACTGAAAAAAGGACGAATCATCTCCGTGTTAACTGGCCGATGTAAAACTTTGATTAACGTAAAATTGACATATTGTAGTGAGGGAGTCGCAACATTTTTTACTTAACTTTTTGGTTATTTAATGAGTCGCGACACTAAAAAAGTTGAGAAAGGAAGAACTAGAAAATATACCGGTTGATGTACATTTAAAATAAATCACATACCTGTTAGGTAGAATGGGGAAAAATAAGTATTGTATATTTCAAGGCCTACTAAAGTTATGTTTGTAAAAGTGGTGACATTAAAGAATTTATTTTAATTGAACTATTGACGTAACATGATTTTACTGACAGATGGTTCACATTGTATGTATAATTTTTAATAGATACTTTTCTAATGTTACTTAAATATTCTATTTGTGTTTCTACAGCCCGTTAGTGAGCCTTGACCTTCAACATTTGTCTTCAACAGGATTAATCTCCAGCAGCTCCTTGCCAGTTTTTGATGTGCAATAGTTCTTCAGCATCTCTTCTTACATTGTCCTGACATCATTTCTTTGCTATACCTCTTTTTCTGTTACCCCTTATTCACCCCTCCATGATTTTTCTCGGTATTCGGTTTTCTTGCATTCTCACTACGTGTTCTACCCACCTGTAGTCACTGAAACCGCACATTATCTACACTATCCAGATCTTTGTATAATTACTTGAGTTCGAAGCTATACCTGATCCTCGAAATTTCATTGCCATTCACAGCACTAAGAATTATTTTCTAATACCCTTCTTTCACGTCTCGCAGTCATAAGTGGCATGCCGAATGAGTGTTTTATAGTTTCCACCTTTCGTGTTCCTTTGAATAAGCTTAGATCTTAGGACAGACTGCAGGGAGTAAGTAATTTTGTTACCCTTCATAATACGATTTCTAACATATCATGTGTTGTTATTTTGCGCAAGTTTGTTTCCTAGATACGTAAATTTCTTCACAACTTCAATATTGCTATCGTCGATTATCCAGTTCTGTTCTCTTCTTGGATCGGTTCTTTTTTCCATCACCTTTGTATTGCCTATCTTTATTTCTATACTGCCTCTTTTGACTTTCACCTTTATTACATCATATGTTTTCCTTAATAATGTTTTCGATCTTGTTAATACATTTCGGTTAACTGCATATTCTACGATCTGTTTTTATTATATACAGCCACTATATTGTTGTTTTTTTATCCACTCTTCTTTTTTAGATAAATATAAATTTCTACAAAAAATATTTCACTCTAAGTAAATTCATGACTCAATTAAGACGTCTTCGAAGCAGTCATACTTATAGCGGCAATAAAAGCATTATGCGCTTGGCGGCTATTTTCATGTCGATTTCGTACAAGAAGTCTAAGATGATGTTCGCGTTGAGATGATATTTATGTATTGATAAATACTTGTAAGACCATATAAAATAGCGTAGCATTGCTCTGCTTGAAACTCATAATGCATCAAATGTCTAATATGGAACTATAATGAATATGAAGCCATACTTTGCTCTTCCATTCTTAAAGGACCCACCTCATTTTTCAATATTTAACATTTATGTTATAATAAGTTAACTTATTCTCAGTAGATGGCAATATTTTTAAAAATTTAATAATACCTGCTCACTGTTATTGATGTTATAGTGGCGGCTCGTGAGGGAGGGCGTTGGGACACCGCCCATCCAGCATTTATCACAGTAAATAATTTTTCAGAGCAAAACACCATATTTTATTTCCATTCAGTTTGTTTCTTTTAACTCATTTTAAAAAGTAGAAGAACAAATATAGAACAAATGTAGAAGAACCATGTAGAAGAACCATTTACCTCCAGCGACCGTATATATTTTCTTGTCGTTGGCGTTACATGTTTTGTCGGTTGCCAGAATTCGGGGGTTTAACTACTTTCTAAAACATGCGATTTGGACGTAGATTCCCTGCGACCGAGCGTATCGGTAATTAGTTTTAAACGCTGGTTTGACGACTAATTTAAGTTTGGAGGAGAAAGTTGAATTAAAAACTAACGGTCGTCCCACGGCCGTGTTGAATTTGAGTCAAGTTCAAAAAGATTGTAAAAATAGGGCAAGTTTTACGCAAACATTTGACAGTAAACTATACAATAGTATTTTGTGGCTATGTGGTTGTGAATTTTAGTGTTTTCCTGGTTCACCCCCTGTATAGGATTTCAATAGTATGAAAAGTAAAAAAGAGGAAGGGGAAAACAAACAAAAATCTTCACCAGCACTATTTTCTTCTACGCTTTCCCACTTTAAAAACCCACGAGCCGCCACTGTGATGTTAACACTATTTTCGCTGTTGATTAACAACATTGCTAAAAATCTTGAACAATAATTAATTTTGACGTTAAAATTCAAGTAAATGAATATAATAAATTAGTAGAGAATAAAAATACATCGTGTTAACCTTTATACTTTTCCCGGAGTTTTTTTGACTGACTCATTAGCAATTCCAGTGTTCATATCTTTCGATAATTTTTGTTTTGTTACTAAATTCTTAGGACAAAAATTATCGTTTATGCGTTATCTATATATGATGCATAACATATTTTTTAAAATATCTAACGTCCGACAATTCTAAATAACATTTTAATTATAAACAAATTATGATTAATCTTATTTATTTAAATATGGTGAACAAAAAGTCATCCAACATACATTCTATCAAATAAAACCCAAAAATTGCTCATTTAAAAACCCATGTAAAAGGTACGATTTTTTTTGCTATAAGTTGGTACCAATATACCTAAATAACACGCAGAGATCTATCAATCGGTTTAAAGCCGTGACGTAGGGAACATGGATACACTGGCAAACCCAGCCACTTAAACTTAGCACGCTACCGTATAACCTGTGACCTTTAAAATGGATAAAAATTTTGCCTTACATTTTGTATTGCCAAGGAAATGCTTTATACTCAGTCACTGAAAATACTAGGGGAGGCCTACGGTGAGTCCTCTTTACCGAAAACACGAGCATACATGCCGTACCAAGTGTGCCAAAGATTGATTAAACACTGGCCTCGTTTCGGTAAACCTTCATCATCTTCGATTGAGGGAAACATCGACAAAATGATAGAAATGATGATGGTAAATCGTCATTTAAACTTAAGACAGATGGATATGTCTCATGAATCTGTTCGTACCATTCTAGTTGATGGTTTCGGTATGAAAAAGTCAACAAGCTTCGTCAAAAATTACGTCGAAGTCACTCGAAAATACAAATAATTTTAACTGTTTTAATTATTATTGTAGTGTTATAAGACTGTGGGCTCAACTAGTTCGTGCACTTTGATTCGTTGATCACTTTAAACTATATCGTGAATTTTGTCAATCATTTCGGGAGTAGTCACTCCCACTGGACATCCCGAACGATGTTCATCTTTTGTCGATGTACGGCCACGTTTAAACTCATTTACCCAATTATAAACAGTTGCAAACAGGAGCAGACGTGCCATGAACTTCATCCAACTCAGCTTTGATCTCTTTCGGTGTTAAGCCTTTTAAATATAAGTGTTATATAACCACTCGAAACTCACTTTTCCCATTTTCTAAATAAATAAAAGTTTCTTGCTTCAATCGACAAGAAAAATCAAACCATGTGAAAAGCCGTACCTTTTCAAAAAGTAGGAAGAGCTAGAAATATCCAATACAACTATTAAAATATCCGGGCCGTACAGCTGTCGCCACAAATATATTTTCGACCAAAATAATAATAAATTTTGAATCGTAACAACGAGTGTCTTTGAAGTTTCCTAGCAACATTTCCACAGCGGAGAAGGCTGTCATGTTACCGTTTATAACCTAAAGATTTCCTACTCCATTATGAAACACACACCCCCAATCCATAACATTACCATCACCGAGCATAATTGTATTTAATATGGTTTCCTTATTAGGCCTAGTATTCGTTCTCCGCCATAAGGTTGCACTATAAGCAAGTTCGTAGTATGCCAAAATTGCATGGCCACAGCTTGGGATTGCTACCCAGTGATCCTCTTTTTGGTGTATGTGTATATGATAACTATTATTTCTCTCGTTGTTTTCAGAACCGATAAGATAGGTCGAGTGGTTTGTGTTTTTGAAGTGAAAAATTCATTAGCCGCGTTGAACAATTTTCAGTAGGGGTAAAACTTATGGATTCGCGTCACCGACATACTAGTGTTGCGCCAGACTGGCGACGCCAATTGACGTTTTCGACGTTTCGACGTTTTCGGCTAATAGGTCTGTAGGAGGTAACGTCATTGTGATGTTTTCCGAGTTTAGGGATAGTAGTAGGCCATGATATAGTAGATAGGAGTAGGCCAAGGTACCCTGGCCTACTTCCCATTGTGCAAGGAAGTAGCCGGGGTGTAAAACTGAATTAAATATGAATAAAAGAAGAATTAATAAAAGCCTTAAAAATATAATTACATATTAGTAATTACATATGTAGGTACATACATATTTTCATTTATTTAACGAAGTTATTAAATGAATTCAACGCATGCTACTTAAACAGACTCGACACACACCCAAATTCCCTAGCAGTGAACCTATTAGGCAACAGTGATATTTAATTTAATTTTATTTTAGTTTTTTATTTTTTATTATTTATTTATTTGTTTTTGTTGTTTTTATTTTTGAAGTGAAAACTTCTTTAGCCGCGTTGAGCGATTTTCGGTATGGGAAAACTTAAGGGTTCGCGACACCGACACGCTAGTGACGTTTTGCGCTAGACTGGCGATGCCAATTGTGTTTTAGATAATCATTGTTTTAATTGTTTAATTGTAGAATCACTGTGCAGTACAAGAGTGACTACTTAATGTGCTAATATTTTTATTATTTATTATTTATTGTTTTTAAGCAAAAAACAAAGCCACTTTTTGTTCTTTGAGGCATTTTGAGTATAATTTTGCCAGTTACGTCTGACCATCAGCATTTAGCATTTCGACAGTTACACTGTCCTTTCCTGGAGCCTTGCCGTTTTTCATCGATTCTATAGCATTTGTTACTTCCTCCACTAGCCTATCTGGCATTTGTTCTTCCGTGGGTATTGTTGTCTTTGATTGGTTCTGATCTTCATATAACTGGGAATAAAATTTTCTGACAACCTGCAACATTTGCGTATGCGCCCTTCATACTGTGCCATCCACACGCCTTAAGGCATATATTTGCGTTCTTTTGTTTCTCAGCTTCTGTTTAGCCTTGTTAATTCCTTTGTTTTCTTCCAGGGTTTTTTGCACTAGCTGCGTGTTGAATCGGCGCGTGTCCTTTCTGATACGTTTTCTTATAGTTTTGCAGAGCTCAGTGTACTCGACACTACCAAAAGGACTACCTGTATTTCTTATATATTTATGTATATGTATATATATATATATATATATATATATATATATATATATATATATATATATATATATATATATAATATTCCGAACAACTTTTTCTACTAACATTTTTCGATATTTTTAACGCGAAGCAAAATATTCAGGATTGAACTTGTTTGTGAATTCGTAGTAGGCTGAGTTTGACACATATATATATATATATATATATATATATATATATATATATATATATATACCCAAATGTTAGAGATTGTCAGAAGGTTTTATTCCCAGTTATATGAAGATCAGAGCCAGTCAGGGACAGCAATACCCACGGAAGAACAATATATAATACCAGATATCCTAGTGGAGGAAGTAACAAATGCTATAGAATTGATGAAGAACGGCAAAGCTCCAGGAAAGGATAGTGTAACTGTCGAAATGCTAAAAGCTGGTGGTCGGACGTTACATAAAACACTGGCAAAATTATACTCAAAATGCCTCAAAGAACAAAAAGTACCTGACTTATGGAAAAATGCAGAAGTGATCCTTTTACATAAAAAAGGAGCACAGGAAGATTTAAAGAACTACCGTCCAATAAGCCTCCTATCAGTGATGTACAAAGTTTTCACTAAGATAATTTCTAAAAGAATATTAAAAAAACTGAATGACGCACAACCAAGAGAACAAGCAGGATTCAGAAGTGGATTCAGTACAATGGATCACATCCAGGTTGTACAGCAGGTCATAGAAAGGCACAACGAATACACCATGCCACTGTGCTTGGCTTTTATCGACTACGAAAAAGCATTTGATTCCATCTCAAAGCATGCGATAATGGATGCACTGCTTAGCCAAGGTGTAGAGAGAGCCTATGTAAACCTATTAGAATCGATATATGATGGAGCTACAGCCACAATTCACCTTGATGATCTTGAAGTGGAAATTAATATAGAACGAGGTGTACGGCAGGGTGACGCAATATCGCCTATTCTTTTCTCGGCTGGCCTTGAAGAAGTATTCCGTAAACTGGATTGGGAACAGGATGGGGTAAAGATCAATGGTGCAAACTTAAACCATCTTAGATTTGCAGATGATATTATTCTCATTTCACAAGACCCAGAGGAGCTGCAAAGACGCATACAAGAACTGCTAAGGGCTGGCGAACCATTTGGCTTGAAAATAAACCTGAAAAAGAGTCAGGTTATGTTCAATAACTTCGCTCAGGACAGAAGAATTTCAGTTTTAGGAAGGAATTTAGAGATTGTGGACAGCTTTGTATATCTTGGGCAGAGGATTTCCATGGAGGGGAATACCGCCCGGGAGGTGGAACGGCGTGTTAAATGTGGCCGGCAGGCATTTGGTAGGCTCAACATAGTGTTTAAGAGCAGACTCCCACTTTGCCTGAAAAGAAAAGTATTCGATCAGTGCGTTCTACCCGTTATGACATACGGAAGTGAAACCTGGACACTCACATCGCAATCAATTCAAAAACTTCGGGTGGCACAGAGGGGAATGGAAAGATGTATGCTTGGCATTACAAGACGAGACAGAAAGTCCTGCGCATGGATCAGGGAACAAACAAAAGTCTGTGACATCATTGGAAGAGTAAAACAGTTGAAATGGAGATGGGCAGGCCATATAGCGAGGCGATGGGACGACAGATGGACCAAGGCAATCCTGGAGTGGATACCGCTTGATCGCAAACGTCCGCGAAGAAGACCGAAAGCACGATGGACTGATGACATCGTTAAGTATATTGGACCCGAGTGGCAGAGGAAAGCCCAGGACCGTGAAGGTTGGAAGCATGCTGAAGAGGCCTTCATCCTGCAGTGGATCGATACGGGCTGATGATGATGATATATATATACATATATATATATATATATATATATATATATATATATATATATATATATATATATATATATATATATATATATATATATATATATATATATATTTATATTAATATATATAAAATATATATATATATATATATATGTATATATATATATATATATATATATATATATATATATATATATATATATATATATAAATAATATTGCTTTCAGCGATTTATATATCCACCTACGTCACTGTTTATAAATGAAACCAATCATTCACTCGAACTTGTACTACCACAAAGCCTTATCACCTTTTCCAAGAAATATCTGACCGACAACGGACCAGGGTCATTCAATTAGCCCGAACCTTAGTCTGTATAAGACATGTTTTTAACATAAATAGATCATTTAAATAAGATTACACAAAGAATTTCTTGCTTTATTAAACAAAATTACTGCGCGACAACAATCAAATGCCGCTGAATCATCGGTTTCTTTAAAATCCTATTAGCTGTTTAGCGCTTTGTTTTTTTAATACGTCACCTGAACACCGCTAACTTGATTAATTCAATTAGTAATATAATTTATTAAAGGAATAGGAACAGTATCAAGCGTAGGAAAAATGTTTCGATACGTTTTGGGCAGTATTGTGTTGATTTTAGTGATAGAAAATGTTCATACGCACTCGTATCATTTGGGTGATTGTCCCATTATTGAACCACAAACTGACTTCCATATGAAAGGGGTAAGTTTTGAAGTTTTTTTTAATATTGATACGTAACATTAAAAATATTTAATATATAAAATTTTTTATACGTTTCTTCCATCATTATTTTTTAACCGTACGACTCAGTTCAACAAATTCTTATAGTTTTTTCGAAGGCTGAAAAAGTATATTGTCTAAAATGAAACAGAATCTTTGTTTTAGAAATTCTACTAGTCTCTTCTAATTTTAAATAGTAGACTTCAATGTTATTTTTTCCATTGTAAAAAACATATATATTTTGTCGTATTGAACGTTTATTTTGTCTTTTTCAAAGTAGTCCCCTCTCACCTGCAATACACTTATTTCAACTTTTTTTTTCCAATCTTTGGAACAGTTTTTATACGTGATTTCTCGTAATTTCTGTAAAGCGAACTCTCTTGATGGCTTCTGTGGGCTCAAAAGTCAAGGACAGTCATAGTCAAAGACACCCAGACGCGAATTCTTAATACAAAAGTCACCTTATTTGATTCTAATGCGTTGGTTCATCGGTTTGAATATAAAACTACAGGAAAGAACATTTGATTCTGTAAGTGGGACCCTTTGAATATAAAACTACAGGAAAGAGCATATGATTCTGTAAGTGGGACCAGAATGGTAGCTGCATATGGCCGACTACTGTTTCCGGTTTGGCAGTGGCGTAGGGCATTATGAATAAAACCAAGAAATTTTAAAAGTTTACACTTGTTTAAAACAATAAATTATTGTATAATTATTGTTACTGTATTAAATTAATGAAGACCACTAGATACGTCAGAGAAATTTAAATTAATTTAAAAAGTCTATTTTATCAAAGAGTAAAGCGTCTTTTATGTGGCCAATACAACAAAAAGTTATTAAGAAATTGCAATCTCCTGTCATAAAATCATATCATTTCCAAAAATTGGTTAGGTAATCAGTTGCATTTTGCACTGAGTTGATGTTCATATTTAAATTAGGTATTCGTAAATGTAACAAAAATCCGTAATATTCACAAACTTATTTATTATTAAAATACATATATCCTTTCTGCATTTAGTTGTTCAGTGTTTATTGTTTCTTAAACAATTAACAACAAACACAAATTCCTTCGTTGTATGTATACAAAGTTACATACAACATACATACATACAACGAATTTTTTCATCTACTACAGCATTTTTACAAATATAATTAATTCTTGTAGTATAAATAGTCAGTAAATAACCAATAGTCAATAATAAACTAAATTGTTAGATATAAAGTCGAGAGTAAACTCATTTTCCACAACTACTAAAAAAGCTAACTTTCAAGAGTATATGCTTTGAAAGATGTTTATCAAAATGATAAAATAAAAAAATATATATATTTTAAACGGTCTACTTCAATTGTTAGAACAGCATTTGGTAATAGTCTCAGTTTTACCTTAAATGTTGGATCAAAACAATCCTGGGAAATGATGGGAACATAAAAAACTTCTGCCGTTTGGAATAAAACCTGGCATAAAAAATTAATCTAGTGTGTTCTTCTATTTGGATCTCTGGGAAACCTTGAAAAAAGATAAACTAGTTTAATAACATGAAATCCAAATGAAAATGGAAGTAACATTTACATTTATTAGTACAATAATTTCTGAAAAAAAATTGAATTGTAAAAAAGTTAACACTCTTATTATTAGTTATATTTTATAGGTTCTTTATATGAGTGAAGTAACATGTTTTATATGTCAAATGTATTTATCAAACGAAAACTAAAGAATAATCTGAATTTTTAAGGCCCAGTACCTCAGAAAACTAAACATTTTATATATAGAATGTATATATATATATATATATATATATATATATATATATATATATATATATATATATATATATATATATATATATATGTATGGTCGGAAAGGCTTCTGCGGTCGGTAATATTAGAATTACTAGGTTCTCGGGTAGAACCGTGTTTTAGATTTGTAAAATAGCGTCGTTTTGACTTCCATTTTGAAGTCATTATCAAGAGAATCTAGTTGATTTACTCCGAGGCCTCAATCTGCTTACTCCCCTTCTAAAAGAAACAGCAGAAAAGGTAGGACTAAACTAAAAACAAAATATGGTAACACCAGACGAGTCTCTCAATTCAAATATTTGGGTGAAATAAGCATGGGAAACGGGTTAGAAAAAGCGGTCCATAAGGGTAGATGTCAAAAAATGGAAATTTCATTGAGACTTACACAAAATATTTACAGCAAAAAATGCATATCTAACAACACAAAACTACAAACATTATAACACAGTTATTAAGCCAGAATGTCTATATGGGACAGAAAGCGCTCATTTTGAACAGAAAGAGAGACATCGAGGAGATTGAAAAGAAGGAAAGAAAAATCTTAGGCCCCAAACAAATAAATAGCATAACATACAGACTTCGAGAAAACCAAGGAATCAAACAATACACAGATATACGATATGAGAAAAAGAAGACTTAAGTTTTACGGACACATAAAACGGATGAATCCGAGTAGGCTAACTAGACTAATAGTCGAATTTTATGAAAATAGGAGTAGAGCTAAAGTAGAAATAAGTAAATGGATTGCTGCCATTAAAGAGGACCTAAAATCAGCTAATATTACACAAAGGGAAATTTAGGATAGAGGCTGTTTCAGACACAAGGTTAACGTTTGGGAGGTTGGCCAGAGAGAAAAATGTAGGAAAACTGGAACAACTTAGTCTGACGAAAGGAAAAAAACTCATAGCGAAAGAATGAAATCAGTATGGGCGCAAAGGAAGGTTAACAACAACAAATGCCTCAACAAATGAACATGTTTCGTCTGTTGGTGGTTAGACTCATCAGGGTACCGATATATGCTCTCTCGTCAAGAATAGGGAGTCCCTCTCCACAATCAAACAACCGATACTTTCGCGAACTTCTCGTCGGATGGCTTATACATGCAGATTTTTTATTTATTTGGGCTGCGTCCAATGAGAAAACAGTAGTCAGGAGTTATATACCCCCCGACCGCTGGATTCCACAATCTCATGTGAAACTCACAACAACCTGCGCCTCCGCCAAAATGAGCATTCTTTAGTTGCTTGACCGGGAGGAAGCCCCACCCATCCATAACATTGGAGGGCACATGTTTCGTCTGTTGGTGGTTAGACTCATCAGCGTATCGACATGTGCTCTCTTGTCTAGAACAGGGAGTGGACTGCGTCTAATGATATAACAGTATCCAGGAGTTATATATGAGATTGTGGAACCCAGCAGTCGGGGGGGGGGGGGGGGGTGTATAACCCCTGACTACTGCCGTCTCATTGGATGCAGCCCAAAGAAATCAAAAAACTATATATATATATATATATATATATATATATATATATATATATATATATATATATATATATATATATATGCAGTTAACATATAACGGCAATATCTTATTCCCCGATGAGGCTCATTTCCACCTTAATGGGCATGTCAATAATCAAAATTGTCGCTACTGGTGTGAAGAAAACCATAAAAAAGAAACATGAAAGGCCTCTGCATAACCCGAAGGTAATAGTTTGGACTGCAATGTCAGCATCCGGAATAATCGGCCCGTTTATTTTCGAAGACCAAGGCCGCGTAGTAACGGTGTTGACATGCTTCAAACTTTTTTCACTCCTACTCTTCAAGATCTTGAAGAGCAGGAGTGAAACAGCATGGAGCCATCTGCCACACTTCCAATCTCTCTTTGTCCGTCATTCAGGCGTTTTTTCCGAGAAAATTCAAAAATTCATTTCTCGAAGAGGAGACATTCAGTGGCCTTCCAAAGCCTGGACCTGACATGAATTTCCAAGATTTGTTGTAAATTTTAAGAATACATTTGTTAAAATTAATTTTTTTTTAAGTTTTAACTTGTTAAGTTTTTGGCTTTTCAGTTGCTCGGAATATGGTACGTTATCCAGAAAACTAGTACAGCAAGTTCCTGTATTGTTTATAACATCACTGAATCTGACGAACCATATGAGTATAAGATTGAAGAAATAAGTCAACATTTTCTGTTAGCACTCACACCTTTGAAACATGGCTACCATTATAGAGGTACTCTAAGGGTACCTGATCGTGCCGTGCCCGCTAAGATGACCGTCAGTTTTCCACTAAGTAAGTATATTTATTGTTAATAATCTTCTCTAAAGAAATTGCTATTTCTTATTTAAAACATATGCAGTGGTGCCCAATAAAATAAGACTGCCAAAGCCTTATTAATATATTTTATTTAGTCTCATTTTTACGTTGTTTCTAGGATAATATTAATTTTCCGGAATTAATTTACCGATCATTTAAAAGGCATACAGTCTGAATATAAACAATTACTTTATTTATAAATTGACTTTGTAGAAAATCATCAAACCGCAAACTTAGCAGCTATGCCACTAATCGAAATATCGGCAAATGTTCGGCCGAACAGTCTTTGGCTTTGAGTAAATTTCGTCAAACTTAGACATCTGCTTTGAGATAACGTTCTTTGCCTGACCATCAAAAATTATTGAAAAATTCCAAGCTCTTGAACTACTTCGCCGATGAGATCCGGAAGATCGAAAACTACACAATCCATGGTTTCTACTGATCATAGCGTTAAGATGAAACCGAGAAATTTCGACTGGTGGCATCGCAGCAGTTTGATGATTTTTCACAAAGTCAATTTGTTTAAAACATTTGGTGTAGTAACATCTTCCTAAATTTTATCTTGCCTCAGGGTTATTTCCCTGACTGAAGGGACGAACCTAAGTGAAAACAAGCAACATACTTAACAGGTTTTTAGAGAATCCGGTTCAATTCTGAAGCATGCCAAAGGCTCTGGAAACTCGGCTCAAATTTTGAGTTTTGCGAATTCTCCAGTTTGTCTGGTTTACGAATCAGTTTGGTCACCCTCCTCTGGGTTCCATCTTAACCCTATGATCAGTAGAAAAGATGGATTGTGTAGCTTTCGACCTTCTGGGTCTCATCAGTTGAGCGAGGTAGCTCAAGAGTTTGGAATTTTTCAATAATTTTTGATTTTCAGACAAAGAACGTATTCTCAAGCAGACGTCTAAGTTGAACGAAATTTGTTCAAAGCCAATGACTGTGCCCTACCGCGCATTTGCCGAGATTTCGACGAGTGACATCGCTGCGAAGTTTGAAGTTTGATGATTGTCCACAAAGCCAATTTTTTCAAAATATTTGGTGTAATACCATCTGCCTAAATTTTACCTTACTCAGGGTTATTTCCCTGACTGAAGAGACGAACCTAAGTCGAAACAAGCAACATACTTAACAGATTTTTAGAGAATCTGGTTTCATTCTGAAGCGTGCCAAAGACACTGGAAACGCGGCTCGAATTTTGAGCTTTGCGAATTCTCCAGTTTGTCCGGTTTACGAATCAGTTTGGTCACCCTCCTGTGGATTTCATCTTAACCCAATGATTAGTAGAAAATATTGATTGTATAGCTTTCGACCTTCTGGGTCTCATCAGTTGAGCGAAGTAGTTCAAGAGCTTGGAATTTTTCAATAATTTTTACTTTATTCATAATTATATGTTGATGAAATATTTTAGACAAATTACTTGGCCAAAAAAATAAGAGTAATTTTCATTACAAATCATAAAAAAAACTAAAAGGTATAATTCTCTAAAACTGTTTAGTCTGTATAATTATCGAAGCCTAGTACTTTGTAGCATGGCCCTTATCTTAATTACTGATTAACATCTTCTTGACATGGAGTCGATTAGATATCGCCACACTTCTGTATATATTGAAAACCTAGTTGCCTGATTTTGTTACCACAATATCTTCTTGTTTGCTATTTTTTTTATCAGCAATATGTCGTTTTAATTCCCCCTAAATGTTTTCGATTGGATTTAGATCCGCGGACTGTGAAGGCGACTATAACATTTTAATATGTTTCTTTTCGAACTATCGCTTCACCACATGAGCCGTATGTTTCGGATCATTGTCTTGTTGGTAGACCCACTGTAAACGGATATTCTCTTCAGCGTAAGGTGGAATATGGTAATTGTTTCTAAGATTCCTAACTAAGTTTCTTTTGTTATATTTTCTTTTATCCAGAATATTGGACCTTTTCCGTTATATGAAAAGCACCCTGTACTTTGATGTTACCACCACCATGCTTCACTGTACCCAAAGTGGTAGGTGGATTGGTCAGAACCAAATTAACTAATTTTGGTTTCATCGCAAAAAAGGTTTGTTAAACTACAGTTTCTTTTTGTACATTTTTTATGATTCCGGTGCTGATACTTAGTTTTTTTTTCATGAAGACATATGATCAAGCAAAAGGATCCTTCAAAGTCCAGCGTACAATACCATTATCCATATTTTACTCGTATTTCTTGAATGGTCTGTCTTTTCTGGTCGTTTTTGGGTCACATATGGTTTTTGACATAAAGACATTGTGATATTATGGATGACAAGAAGATATTGGGGTAAGAAATTCAGACAGCCTGGTTTTCAATACCTGTAGAAGCATGTAGACATCTAATCGACTCCATGCTAAGAATATATCAATCAGTAACTAAAAATAAGGGCCATGCTCCAAAGTACTAAGCCTCGATAGTTACATAAACTAAACAGTATTAGAGAATTACACGTTTTAGTTTTTTTATGATTTGTATACAAATTACTCTTATTTTTTGACCAAGTAATTGAGACCACTGGAGACCAACACACTTCTTTTTCTTCAAAAATCCCCATAAAAATATCCCGGAGCTCATTATTAATTTTGCATGAAACTTATCAATTTTATGGAAGTGGTTCATGATTGCTTATGGGTCTGCACTACGCAGCAGCCAAACTCAAACGTTCATAAATATCACGACAAAAAAATGGTGGCGAAACAAAATGGTAGCTTGATACTTACCGCGCTCTATATTATACCACACCAAATTTGTAACTTTTTGAAGCTATAATGGTTTCTCAATAATTTCTCTTTATTTATTTTTCACCGCATTAATACCTGTATTGTTACTTTATTTTGTTTACATGTAAAGAGATATTACTCTTTACATGTAATTTATATTTACTGTAAAGAGAATACTGTTAAGAATTTAATGTAAAGAGATATATTCTTTACTGCTAAAATAAAAAAATACAATAAAGTTAAGTACGTTTGTTATGTTGCTTAGGACGACTATACGGATAGCATCAATGTAAAGATGAAAAAATACAATTATCGTATATGTTCTAGATTAGCTGTTAAATCGATCTGTCAAGTATGTACCAACTTAACTTAAAAAAAAACGTCCTTGTTGAAAGACCTTATATAAAAAAAATCAGCATGTACGTATACGTATATGTATGTACGTATATGTATGTACGTATAAGTAAAATCACTTATGTACGCACGTAAGAAGTTATACTTATTTGGCGTAATTTATAAAAAAACAAGTCTTGACAGATGGCGAAGGTGCCATAATTTTAAAAGGAAAATAATAAATTATGTGTTGCATCGGCGCGCGCAACTTCGTCCCACGCTGAAAAAACACTTTGATCTGTTTTCCCAAACGCGCCATAAAAAGTATAACTTTAAAAATCAAATTTTAATATATTTTTTGAAATATTTACCAACTTAACATTCTCAAAATGTATTTGTTTATTGATATATAATTTTACTCCTAAACATAATACTTACATAAATATAGCCTTTTTTTGATATAATTTTGATACACAATCTTAAAAATCGAAAATAAATATACACTTCAATATGAATTAAGTTTTATAAATATAAACTAGCAGTATAGAATGTTAGTCTCCAGCAATTTGTTTATAAACAAGTCTAGACAAATGGCAAAGGTATCACAATTTTAAAAAGAAAAAACATAATGCCATTATTTGTTCCTCAAGATAAAAAATGTATTTGATTTTCGCTTGTAGTTATCATTGTGCCTCTTTTTATTTGGCCTATTTTTACCTATGACACTTTTATTTGGTCAAACTTTTATAACGTGTTCTTGTTGAAAAATGTCAATATTTTTCCTATTTTAGGCGTAGCGGGAAAATCTTCTTTTACTGTTTTTATGACTGATTATGACACATATGCAGCCATATTCACTTGCCAAAAATTGGCCTTTGCCCATCGGCAATCAGCCACCATACTATCAAGAACTAGAACTCTTGATAAAATGTACATTGACAAAGTGAGTGAAATAACAAAGTATCATTGTATCATTAAAATATTTGAACACTGTATCATTAAGATATTTGAACTAACAGAAAATGTAAAATGACTAAACACAAAGAGATTTACCGCTAAACACCAAATCACTTTTTTAAACTTCTTGACGTACCTTTCGCTAACCATGTTAGCATCATCAAGAGCTGATTCAATCGTCGAGAAGTTTAAAAAAGTGATTTTGTGTTTAATGATAAATCTCTTCGAGTTTAGTGTTGCACACCGAAAGTTTCAATAGAAGAATTGAATGTAAATGGAAATTAATACATTTTAATTATATAGATAAGATCAAGACTGACTCTATCTCAAATCGATCCATTTGAATTATCTATCATTAAGCAAACCGAGTGTCCGAAAAATGCTTCTGAAGGATTCAACATCAACATAAACGATTATTCAGTTTCTGCTAAGGGTGCCGCTGATGTCATTCGAAAAGCTGGAGAGAAATTAGGTATTGAATAAAAATATACATAATTTATAAGACCTTTCTTATTTAAGGGTCGTTTTTGTAGGTGATGGAGTGGAGTATATATCAGGCAAAACAAAAGAAGTTTACCACAAAGTAGCTGATAAATCCGGAGAGTCTAATGAAAGACCTACAGCACAATATAACAAAAACACTGAACCAGATGCAGAGTGGTTACCATAATTGAATACTATAGAATTGCCATTTGGAGACATTTACAAAATTTAATCGAGTTATTCAAAATAATGATATCATGTAATTAATATAGAAGTTTTTAATTATACAATAAAAAGACTGTGACTAAACATTTACAATATTTTCAAAATCTGTTGGATTGTTCGAAAAGTTTGTAAGGATTTTCTATTAGTTGCCCTTTCGCACAAAAATCTGTTGGATTAGTAATGTTTATTTACATTCACAGTATTTCGGAAAAACAACGAACATTTTTAAATTTCAAGAAAACTATTAGAGCCATCTATTGAAATAATATATAATCTGAGAGCTGTTTAACTCTTTTATTTTATAAAACGAGTCAAGTTAGAGTGTTTAAAGTGGCGGTACCTTTTGTAACCTCGCCAGAAAAATACGATGGAATAAAGAGCTAATTTTGGAAAGGAAATTTTGTTTCAAGCTCAATTAAACAATAAACAATAGTAACAAAAACTAGTAAACAATTTTTCAGATCAAAACACCATATGTTATTTTCGTTCAGTTTCAGCCCTTTAACTTATTTTAAGACATTATTAAAAATTAAAATCTCCAAATGTAGAAGAACCTAAGAAGAAGAACCAAACCTAACCTAACTTAATGAGCCATGTAACGTGGCCATGTAATTTTTTAGTTGAATTAATTTTCCTTTCTTGAAAATGGAGATAGTTGTAACCGTATGTCATTCTTTCATATATCCGATAGTATTAGAATCTTGTTGAAGTATGTTGTTAGTTTACCTATTAATTTCTGGTTATTGCATTTTATATGTTTATTTGGAATATCATCAAGTCTAGGAGCCGTCCTATTAATTAGCTATCTTGATTTTATTGCCTCTGGCTCTGAAACGGTAGTTTTGTCCACTATTCGATATTTTTCAATTTCATCTGTTTCTTTTGCAACAAAAAGGTCGTGAATCATTTCCATATTATTACTACTCTTTTTGTTTACATGAACTTGTATACGAGTTTCTTCCTATTCTTGAGTATCTTTGCGTTCTATATATGGTCATGGTCCATGTCTCTAGTTAATTTCCAGTATAACGTAATATAAGTAATCCAGTATAACTTTTGTAAATCTAATCTAGTTAACTATATGAGGGTTGCTATTTATGTAACCAATAAGCGCCATCTGTCTGTGACTGTATACGTACTCAGAATCTTTTGACATAACGGACGCTATTTGTGTTGTTTAATGAAATTTCATCCTAGTCAAATATTGAAATTGACTCGTGAGAATATTCGTGCGGTAATTTGTTAGGACTTGCAACGTACATAATCTTAATTATGCAGTACATCGATCAAGTCACTTCGACTTCTGGCGATGAAGCACCTTTTAAAACCATTGTATATCATTGGTTTGGTGAATTTAATCGTGGCTGTCGTTCATTCATAGTCGAATTTAAAGAAGGTCGTCCAAAATCGGTTGTTGTGCCAGAAAATATCGATACTGTACTGTGTATACATCGATCTCATGTGAAATACTGTGAAATTGAGGCATTAGTATGACCAGCATACACAAGATTTTATATGAACATTTAGCCAAAAGATTTGTGCGCGTTGCGCCTCAAAAAATGCTCCTGTCGATAGGTGCAAACTGACAAAGCAAGATGGTCATGTGATATACCGTGAGATGGAGTCATCCCTGGGTATTAATATGACAAGCATATACAAGATTATAGATGAACATTTAGCCGTGAAAAAGTTTTGTATGCGTTGGATTCAGTATAATTTGACAATCGCTCAAAAAAGTCTCGTATTGATTGGTGCAAAGAAATGCTCAAAAAATTCAATCTTGATGCGTCAAAAGCCGTGTACTTTCAAAATGAGCCAAACCCAACAAAAGTTGGTTCGCGTAAGAAGCACTTCGAAGCAAAGGTTGCTTGTTTTTTTGGGATAAATAGACATGTGATTACAGTGCCACTAGAGATATCGTAAAATGGACAATTTTGAATGATACACAGCCATTTGTTTGGCAGAAGTTTTTGAAGAAATATGAAAAAACGATTAGCGAAGCAGGATCATTCTTCACCATGACAACGCGAGTTCTCACACATCGGACAGAACAACTCAATATTTGAGCAGTCAAAACATCGAATTAATACGCCGGGCAGTCCTGATTTGGCATCCAATTTACTTTTGTTCCCATCCGTGAAGAATAGTGGAAGAATAGAAGAACGTGGGCAAACGATTTTCGAAGCCAGAATCAGCCGGTTGATGCGTCAAAATTCATGTTTTGGAGATACCTCAATCGTAATGGAAAAAGTGCTATAAAAACTGATTCAAACGTATGCAAAAGTCTATCGATCATCGTGAAGAATATTTTAAAAAATAATAAAATCATTTTCAATGATAAATATTTATTTTTATTTATTATTCCGGATACATAAATAGCAACCCTCCTACCTCTTTCCGATAACATTACATCAATAATTATTTTTTACTATTGTGCCTAATTTTTAAGGAAACCTTCACCATAATATCAAGAATTAATTCAATAATATATGTAATTTGACAAATAGTTGTTGATATCAGTTAATAATAAGAATATGATATTGCACATGTAAAAATTTATGAAAAAAAAAACGTATCACAGTTATCATTGGACGATACGACATACAAATATTAATGGCAGATTCCGAAGAGAAACTAAAAGGTATACAACTTTGCGCCTGTAGTTTTTTTTGTAGTTTAAAATTAAAGGACTTGTAAAAAACTGGTTATACATTTATGATTCTAGTATTGTAGTGAGTATTGTCCATCGTAGGCCACTACTTTCTATCATCTTTCAGGTACCGTTCGAATTCCGCGTTGAAAAAACTGGTCATATATTGAAGCGATTCAATTTTTAACTTCTTTATATGATCGGAAGTGCTGGTCAGCCAGTCCGTGTGCCATTGATCAAAATAGGTGATAGTCTGGAGGAGGAAGCAACGTCTGGAGAATACGACAGGTGGGGTAGGAGTTCCAATTTCAACGTTTCCAAGTATATTTTGACCACTTTCTCAACATGGGGCCGAGCATTGTTATGCTGCAAAATTACTTTATCGTGTCTTTCGTTGTATCGCGGCCGTTTGGCTCTCAATGCTCGGCTCAAATGCATTAATTGCGTTTGATAACGATCCCCTGTAATTGTTTCAGACGGTTTTAACAGCTCATAATACAGTACACTGAGCTGGTCCCACCAAACACAGAGCATGACTTTGAATATTCTTTTTATCCGTCGACGTGGAAGCATGACCGGAATATCCCCATGATTTTCGATGCTTGACGTTATCGTAATAAACCCATTTTTCGTCCCCAGTCGCAATACGATGCATAAATCCCTTCTGTTTTTGCATTTCAAGCAACTGTTCACAAGCAAACAAACGTCGTTCAACATTTCTCGGTTATAACTCGTATGACACCAAATATTCTTGCTTTTGGATCATTTCCAGGGCTTTGAGGCATTTTGAAATTGCTTGTTGAGTCGCTCCCAATGATTTTGCTAACTCTTTTTGACTTTTACTCGAGTCTTCATTAAGCAAAGCCTCTAATTCTTCATCTTCAAAACAAACCGCTCTTGAAGCGTTGAAACCACTCAGAACACGTTCTTTCACTCATAGCGGCCCCACTGAGAGCATTCGGTGAGCATCAGCCGCAGATTTCTTCAAATTAAAGAAATAAATTAACACCTTCCGCAAATGACGCGAATTTAGCTCATAAACTGACATTTTTAATCGCGAATAACTTTTGATGTAAACACAAATCGACTACTGGTGGTATGGAGTTATGTTTACAAGATGCCCAAAGGTATTGCATGTGAAATATTCATTGCACGATGTATTGCATTGTCACATTAGAAAAATAAATAATATAAAATTTTTCAACGCAAATATTTTTACCAGTATTAGAAATATTCAAAAATAAATGCTTTGTTTTTGTTATTCATTTTTCTATATTAAAATCTTAGCATATTAAGTACTCACTCTTGTACTGCAATGTAATTTTACAATTAAACAATTAAAATAATGATTATCTAAAACACAATTTAAACAATGCACAGTATACACAAATTAGACTTTTCACGTGGTCAATTTAACTTCACTTACTGCTACTACAGCATGTCAGTGACGCCAACATGTATACAGGCCGTTGCGCGTCGCCAGTCTGGCTTAATACGTCACTAGCATGTCAGTGACGTGAATCCACAAGTTTTGCTTCCACTCAAAATCGCTCAAAGCGGCTAAAGAAATTTTCACTTCAAAAATTACCATGCTATTTTATACCATTTTGTTTTTATTCAAAATTAAAAATAAATAGCTCTTATTTGCATGACTACCAATTTAGCTTTTCTATAATGGAAGATATATATTTTATAATTTCGATATTTCCTTTTAAAAAAGAAGTGGTGTATTGCAAATACGCCTGAACTGCATCTGTCAAATGTGGTTTGTGCAATCTTAGTCAGGCGATTTCAACTTACAAGATGCACTTTAAACTAGTTAACGAAATTTATTTGATTACATTGAAATTAAAGCTCGATTTGATCGAGACCCACGGCAAATTATCAGGACCATTGCACTTGCCTAGCGTTTGGAGAGATATTTGAAATTCTTAGGAGTCTTAAACTAAGTCCACACCAATAAAATTTTACGTGTGTGTTAAATTTACTGGAACAATTTGTTTGAATTATCTGGTGAACAACAGATGGTTCGTGTGCATGCTAGGCGGTGACCCTATTTGTGTGTGACATTGTATGTTAGAGCATCTACATTGCCTCGCAGGCACACCACATACAACACATACAGCCCACACAACGCACATTTTTATTGATCTGGACCCAGCTTTATGTTTTATACATTTAGTAATTAATCTTGTTTTGAAAGAAAAATATTTTGTTAATATGCGGCTTGAAGCAAAAACAAGTAATCTGTTTTTAA
This sequence comes from Cosmopolites sordidus, assembly GCA_031761425.1. NCBI lineage: Eukaryota > Metazoa > Arthropoda > Insecta > Coleoptera > Curculionidae > Cosmopolites > Cosmopolites sordidus. The sequence goes on along the minus strand of JARFXV010001704.1, from coordinate 113,342 downwards.
AACGAATAATTGCATGAGGCGAGAAGTCGATTGTTTAAAATAATCTGTTATAAAAACTTTTAAAAACCCATTCAGTATTAGTCTCTTCCAAACAACTTTAAGTTTTCCAAAACAATACTCTGCGCGTTGCTTTAACCGCTCCTTGATTTGGAAGAAACAACCAGATTCAACAGAAGTTGGAGTCCCACCAGTTTCCCAGTGCTTTACGTTAGGTTTTGTCTGAACACATCGTTGATAGAAAATCCTCTTGTCAAGAATTCTTCTGGCTGTTTTCTCAGAAAACCCATAGCCATTGTTTTCTTAGATTCGCAAGGTATTATCTTTATCAACTATTAATTTCGTCGTGCCTTAATCATAGGTCAGATTCTGATAAGATTCTTGGTCAGCTAGAAGTCGCCTATATTCCAAAACCCGGTTAATATCGGTGCAAGTTTTAAATTGCTACAAAAAGTAAATTTTACTATCTAACAAGTATTTTAATCCATAATATACTCAGCATTATTTTCACATCTTTAATCATGTAATTTTGACTAAGTAAACAGTGATTTTTTTAGTGTGTTCGAACTTCCGATAGGGGTCGCTGTTAAATAAATCTGTCTCGAAAGTCTGGCAAATTATCATGGAACGTTTAACATCAGAGCAACTCTTGCAAATTGTTGAAATTATGTGCGGTCAAAATCAGTGTTCTGTGCGCCAAACTTATAGAGCACTTCGAGAATTTGAACTTCGTCGGGTATTCGCCAATTATCGATAAATTCTGTACGCATTTCACGCTGCTCGATACTAAAACAAAAACAAGGCATAAAACTGTGCGTGCCGAAGAAAGCATCGCCCGTGTTGCTGGCAGTGTTGATGAAGATTTAGATTATTGTCCTTGGTTAAATATTTGGTATATACCAAGAAACCAGCAACTATTACTATAAGATCTCAATCGCTTGAAAAAGTGCTTGTATATTGGCCTGGTAAAATGCGCTTTGTCAGAAGTATCCGAGGCGAATATTTGTCCGAAATTGTTTACAAGTATTAATGCCCAAAAAATTCACCCTATACGAGGTTATAAAAAGTTAGATGCTTTTTAAACGAAATATTGTTTTTTGATGGAGAATCCATTTATTTTTCAACAGTCTCGTTTTAGCTCCATACATTTCGCAGAAACTTTTTGACAAAATACTTAAAGTTCGTTTTTTGATACAAAGTATACTATCCATGATAACAACTGAAATGGAAAATTCACTAGTATGCAATTTACCCATCACATCTCATCTGATGGGTAAATATGTCCAAAAGTTTGGAACATTTACCAATAGGATATCTATGGCTATAATACTCTAAAAATTGTGCTGGATATTTATTTTAGACCGTTTTTAAATGAAAATAACAAAATCATTGTTTTAATGATAACACAGATTTTTCGATTTTTGTCCATTCCGTTGATAGTGATATTTACACATTATTTCAGTTTTTTTCAATTTTCAATTAATCAGTAATTGCTTTGTTACAATAGGGCTTTAATCAAAGTGATATCGCAACAATTGTAGGTGTTTCCTAAAGTGCTGTATCGAAAATTCATAAAAAATTATGAGACAAATTGACGCAGTGAACACGCAGATTGAAAGCGGTAAATTTGCATCGCAGAAGACCTTTGCGTGTTTCCAAACTAACCCTTCAACTAAAAAAAGTCAAATTGCAATGGACTTGAGAAATCGTGGATCATAGTCATAACTGGAATAACGCGATGTTCCCCGATGAAACGAGAATTGGCTCGCTTTCTGATTCAGAAGAACATTAGTTTGGAGAGTTCCAGGTCGATAAGCCCGACTAAAAACAGTTCAACCATGTTTCCCCTTTGTGGGAGCGTGATGTTTTGGGGTGGTGTTATGAGGGGTACACGGATACCTCTACTGGTTCTGGCCAGAAGAGTTACTGGTATTGTGTACATCGAGAAAGTTTTAAATCCTGTCGTGCATCTGTTTCGAGGCGCAATGGGCGACGGATTTGTTTTCATGGATGACAACGCACCTACTCATCGAACAGTAGTAGTACAAAATTGTGTTGAAGGGCAGGGAATAACTAAGTTAGGGTGGCTAACAAATTCCCCTGACACGAATGCATTGAACATAGTTGGACCATTCTGAAAACATGCAGCAAGAAACGAAACAATCCACCGCTTATCCTGCGACAATTAAAAGATGCTGCTCGTGAAGAATGGGAGGGAATTCCACAAGCCCAAATTGATCATTCAATTGACAGCATGCCAAATCGCCTACAGATCCAAGGCATGCATACAGACCCTTTGAGGAACTACTGTTTATTAGTTTTAATGAAGTTGTTCTTTGTATTTTTAAATTACTTTTGAAGACAATTGGTACATTGTAATTTTTTGACTACAAATTAATAAATCAATTTTACACACATTGGCCATTTGATGTCGATTTTTATTTGGTACCAGTAAGAGTTGTACTAAAATGATGATTACGTAAACGATTAAAAGAAAAACTTAATATCAATAAAAAAGTGAAATTTTCTAATATTCTAAACTTTTGGACAAATGTGTGTGTTATATATACATAGCACGTATATATAACATACATTTTCTTTTTAAATATGTTTAGTTGATGGCATTCTTTTCTCATATTCTTAATAATTGATGGCATTCTTAATAACCGATGGCATTCTTTTCTCTTTTGTCTCCAATGACTTTATCAAGTCAAAACCGATCCATCAATTGAGTGGAAGATTAAGTTAAGTCATCAAAAATACTGAATTTAATTGGTAAATGTTAATAAAGCCTAAGTTTCTTGAAAAGAGATCCCGGTTTAATAAGCTTACACAGAAAATTTATGGTTTAGGATCAAGTTTATATTCTAAATAAATCACTGTGTTCAGTCAATTTGCAAATTTATATCCAAAGAATGCCACGTTAAAAGCTTTTACAAGTAATATCAAGATAAGATCGCAAAACAAGCTTTTATTTATATGTGAAGGATACTTTATATAGGGTCTCCCAATATAGAAGTTTTGAACAGTCGTGGCTCGTGAGGGAGGGCGTTGGGACGCCGCTCTTCAGCATTTATCAGTTCAGTTTTTTTCCTTTAACTCATTTTAAGATATTACTAAAAATTAAAATCTCCAAATGTAGAAGAACATCTGTCGACCCATCACACCAAATAATGCGGATCAAAATTCTATCCTCTCGCCACAATTTTTACATCATTGGTCGGACGTTTACCTCCAGCGACCGTATACCACGTCCATTTACCTCGTCGTTGGCGTTATATGTTTTGTTGGTTGCCAGAATTCGGGGATTTCTAAAACATGCGATTTGGACGTAGATTTCCTGCGACCGCGGGAATCGGTAATTAGTTTTAAACGCTGATCTGACCGGTACGGAGCGTTTTATATATCTAACGTCGCGTATTTCGTTCACCTCACGAATACTTGTTTTGATTTGGGATTTGCTACGTGTGTACACACTGAGTAGTACATTTTAAATAAAAATAATCAACTTTTAATTGCAAATATGAAGATGTCTAATTTAAAACAGTTAATAATAATTGATTTGCAGTCACAATAAACTGTTTGAATGTTTTACTATTCGGAAAACGCTAAATACCTACTTATTTATTCCTTTATCTGCGCAAAAAGCAACAACCCATCCTCCAATGTCCTTGAAAATAGTAACAATACAAAATTTTAATGTTTTCCTGGTTCACCTCCTGTATAGTAATAAGGAGGAAGGGGAAAGCAAAAAAAAACCTTTAACAGAACTATTTTCTTCTACGCCCTCCCACTTTAAAAACGCACGAGCCGTCACTGGTTTTGAACTTTAAAAAATATATATACTTCATTTGCCTTTTAGTTAATTAAAAAGTTTATGATTTGCCATTTATGCTTTGAAAATAATATGACTCAATAGTTAAGATGATAGAAAATTGTGGAAGAACAGTATTAAGAAACATATCAAATAAAAATTGGTAGACGAAAACATACCAGAAAGATGGGAAATTACCATTATTATAGCTTTGTATAAATGAGGATGTAGCATGTGAAAATTATGGGCTATATCATTATTGTGTACAGCTAGTAAGATATATAAAAAGATTTTGGCGAGAAGATTGATATATTGATTCTAACCTGCATTAGAAGACACTCAAGTGGGGTATGGAAAAGACACACAAATGAATATTCACAGATAATAGAGATAGCCATAAAAATCGGAAAAAAATTATTGATTGGGAAATGTGGAAAGTATTAGAGAAAAGGAAAATTAAGATACGTCTTCTATCGCTGTAGTATGCTACGCATGTTGGTTAATATTTCACTATATTTATCCTTGATCAAAGTCTCCTTAGAATTAAAGCTTTTTACTTTAAGTAGCAATTCCGAGCTTTCTTCGGCCATTCGAGTCCAATATACTTGATAATATCACCAATTTATCATGCTTTCGATCTTTGTGAACGTTCCAAAATTACTTTAGTCCACTTTGCTCTGAGCCATGTGCACAGCTTTCTTTTCCGCTTTGTAATTCCAAGCATCCATTCCTTTGTGTTACCCGAAGTTCTTGAACTTATTGTAATGTGAGTGTCCAGGTTTCACTTCCGTATGGCATAACGGGCAGAACGCATTGTCAAAAACATTTCTCTTCAGACAAAGTGGGAGTTTATTTTTATACTCTATGTTGAGCCTGCCAACCACATGTAACACGCCGTTTCAATTCCCTAGAAATCCTCTGTCCTAGATATAGAACAGGTAGGTATAGAGGAGCAATATAGCGAAGCTGAGCTTATTCAGAAGTTAAAAACGCAACATAGTGATATTATAACAGCAGAAAGTCGAATAAAAATGATTGTTTTAAAGAAAATGGTTAAGTCTTATTTTTCTATTTTAGAGTAGGATAGTTGCACATTTAAACGAATAATAAAATAGAGTGAGAATAGATTATTTCTTGGGTGCAGATCATGCAGATGCTTCGAGCACATAAGCCTTGTCCGATGCTTCAATTGTAGCCGATATCATCATACTGCTAAAGAGAGTGTAAAAATTCAAAGTGCTGTGGGAGATGTGGATGTAATAACCATTATACTAAAAATTGCAACACGGACAGATTGGAGTGTATAAATTGTAGGCTGTGTAACGACAAATTTCAATCGCATCTTGATACAAGTCATGGATCATTTGATATTAAGTGCCCAACATATCTGAAGTATTTAGAGAAAGAGAAGCAAAAAAAATAGATATACTGATGTCCCGGAGTAGCAGCTACAGAGTGAAGGGTTGACTTCTGTGACCTTGGGCGTGTCGGATCATCCATCAAAACGTACAATCATTGAAAAATAAGACGTTGGAAATTGAATGCCAATTGAAGAGGATGGAATGTAGACCACAGGTACTCTTCTTTACCGAGCATTGGCTGGAAAAGAACGAAGTATTAAGGGATACAGGCTTATTTCTTTATATGCGAGAGAAGAAATGAAACATGGAGGTGTGTGTATATTCTGATGTGAAGATGGAACTTTCAAAAATGAAATGGTAGTTTGTGGTTTCAGTGTGGAGGGTGTTGTGGAGCTGCTGCTGTGGATGATACTTACAAGGTGGTGATTGTGTGCATGTATCGTCGGGATGTGGTTCTTGTGATGTTTTTTTGGATGTCATTGAGCGGGTGGACGATTATCTGCATATACATTACTCTAAATATGGTATCATTGTTGCGGGGGATTTTGATTAGAATTTTTTTGATAAGCATAACTGTCATGTAAAGAAACTCTTAGATATATTTTATAGCTATAATTTGTGTCAATCTATTTTTGAAGCGACACGTGAAACTAGTGAATCTGCTAGTTTGATAGATAATATATTTTGTAAAACGTGCTTGAGGTATCTGGTTATGTTTGGAACCTGGCACTCTCTAACCATTATGCGCAGGTAGTTATTATTCAGGAATTGTGCAGTAATAAACAACAACTAAATTATGTATATAAACGAGTAGAACTATAAAGGGGCAAATTTCTAAACAATATTATAAAACATACTGTAACATACTGAAACAAGTAATTGGGAAAGCAAAAAAAAAATGTCGAATAAAGAATGTATATCTAGATCTGAAAAAAAAGTGGCTGCTACTTGGAAATTGGTAAAAAAAAATAACAGATGAAAGTAAGCAAAATAAGAGTGTATTGGAGTGTTTTGCTTCGAAATATGGTGATCCTATTAAGACCGTTAATAGTCTAAATAATCATTTTGTGGGTTCATGTTTGGATATGAGTTCGATTACGGCCTGCAATGCTTCAGTTTCCTCGGTGGCTCAGACAATATATTTAGCACCTAGGGATTGGCATGAGGTTTCGAAAATAATAAAGGAATTAAAGAATAAAAAATCACTCGGGAATTACAATCTTCCAACACAAATAAGTAAAGAGATTGCAAACTATATATCTAGGCCGTTATCTTTTATTGTGAACCTCTGTTTTTCCAGTGGTGCATATCCTGATTTATTGAAAAATGCGCTTATAAAACCAATATATAAAAAGGGCAAATCAGATGAAGAAAAAAACTAGAGATCTATAGCGTTACTAAACAACGTTAATAAAATATTAGAGAAGGCATTTTATAAAAGATTGATAGGATTTTTAGAAAAGTACTATATAATTAGTGATAACCAAAATGGCTTCAGAAAAGGAAAATCAACGACTAGGGCAATTTTTCAGACAATCATCTATATATCCAATTCATTAAATGCTAAAAGAACCACGATGACAGTGTGCATTGATTTGCCTAAAGCTTTTGATAGTGTTAACCATGAAGTACTGTATACCAAATTGAGTAACTATGGCATAAGAAGCAAGAAGCTTTAAAACTGATTAAATCGTATTTGAAAAATCGTACGCAACAGGTATTAATAAGGGTGTTCAGCAGGGTTCGGTTTTGGGTCCATTGTTGTTTGTACTATATATTAATGATATCACTAATGTGTTGAGTGAACAAACAGTTATGTATGCAGATAATCTGAACCTTATATTTAGTGAGGGGTGCATTGAGGATCTACGGGCAAGTGTATATAGGGCGTGCGAGGTTTTTAATCAGTCACGTCTTATTTCACGTTCTCAGTTCACGATCTCATTTTGAATGCATCAAAAACACAGTGCATTCTTTTTGAAAATCGCAAAAGTAATGACCTCAATTTTGTTTACAACAACAGTGTATTTAAAACGACAGAATGTGCCTCAGTACTTGGATTAGTGATTGACCGGAGATTGGATTGGAGGGCCCTTATTGAAAAACTTGCTTTAGATATATCAAGATATTCATATGCCTTGAGAGTTATTTCCAAAAATGTAGGGATAGATGCAGAAATTTCGGCGTATTACGCTTTCGTTCGGTCTAGGATAGGATACGGATTGATTTTTTGGGGAAACTCACCTGATATGCATAGAATATTTCAGTTTCAAAAAAGATGTATTCGAGCAATTTTTAAATTGAGTTATAATGATAGTTGTAGGGATATCTTTGTTAAAAAAAGGATTTTCATATATATGATATATATATTTCATATATATATTTCATATATATTCATATATATGATATATATATATATATATATATATATATATATATATATATATATATATATATATATATATATATATATATATATATATATATATATATGTATATTTATGATTCTTTTATGTTTGTATATAACAACGAAGACAAAACAAAGAACAAAAAAAGAATTTCAAAATGAACATGAGTATGCGACACGACATAAATCCGATCTTTTACCATCATGATATAATTTTGGTTATATTAAAAAAAATGTTAACTTTATGATTATAAAAATATACAACAGTTTTCCTTTAAATATCCGGTTAAAGTTCAAAATTGCAGCAAATAAAAGCCTAAAGAAATGCAGAAATACTTTTTAGTGATATGCACAGATTTAATATAGCTAAATAAAACATTTCTATATTTTATATATTTTATATTAGAATAGTATTCATTATTAGTGGAAAAATGTTATTGATTGTTTGAGTTTATTTTCTTTTTTGTTATTTTTTGCAAGAATTATTTATTATGTTTATTATATTTATTATTTTATGTTCACAATGTTCCGTGCCAACATGGCAGTTACAAATGTACATTTAATTGGGACAAATAAATCTTTATCTATCTATCTTTCTATCTATCTATAAGTAGAAATTCACTAAACTTTCCCCAAATTAGAAATACTTCTGTTCTTCGCAAATTTATTGAATATGATCTGAGGCTTTTTTAGGTTTATTTTCAAGCTAAATAGTCCTCCAGCCCTTTGCAGCTCTATTATGTGTTTATGTAGCTCCTATGGATATTGTGAATGGAAAACGATAGCATCTGCGAATGTAATATGACTTAAGTATGTTCCAATCCACACCTATACTTCCCGTTTTACATTGATTTTAATTTCAAGATAATCGATTTGAACTGTAGCTATAGCTTCATAATACACTGATCCTAGGAGGTTTACGTACGTTCTATCTACACCTTTATTAAGCAATGCATCCATTATGGTTTGCTTTGAGATTGAGTCAAATGCTTTTTCATAGTTGGATTCAAGCCAAGTACAGCGGCGATGAGTTCAATGATATTCATTGTGCTTTTCTGTGGACTGAATCTACTTTAATCCAATATATATATATATATAAATATATATATATATATATATATATATATATATATATATATATATATATATATATATATATATATATATATATATATATATATATATATATATATATATATATATATATATATATATATATATATATATATATATATATATATATATATATATATATATATATATATATATATATATAGTGATAGGAGGCTTATTGAGTGGTAGTTCTTTAAATCTTTCTGTGCTCCTTTTTTATGTAGAAGAATCACTTCAGCATTTTTCCATTAGTAGGGAATTTTTGCTAGTACTATTTTACCAATATTTTGTGTAAAGTCTGACCGCCAATTTTAAGCATTTTAACAGTTTATACTTTCTTTTTTTGGAGCCTTTCCAATTTTCATCGATTATATAGCTTTTGTCACAACATTCAGCGGGATATCTGGTATTTGTTCTTCCGAGATCATCGCTGTTCTTGACTGGTTCTGATTTTCATATAACTCTGAATATATACACAGTGTAAGGCAAATAATTTTCGTAAATTTAATGAACGATTCTTGATATCAGTTGAAAATAAAATTCAACAAGTGTCAAAAACCTAAGGTTTTACGCAAAAAAATGGGAAGTTATTAAAATACGAATCGAAACATTATAAGAATTAACATTTTAAGTAAATATGTGTAAAAGTGTATTTGGCAATTATTAATTGGTTAATAGTAATAATAAAATATTAGGTCGAGTCATAAATAACTTCTGTTTTTAATCAGACATTTATTTTTCTGTTATTAAACAACAAAATTATATTAATTTATTATGTATTCACCACTATTATGTATGATCTTCTCCCATCTTCCTGATAGCTTATCAATTCCTTCCTTGTAAAATGTGGTTGGTTTTCGACAGCCTGACTGACGTGCTGTTCAGAATTGAAGGCTTCTCCATTCAAAAAGTTTTGTAAGAAACAGAAAAGATGGTAGTCTGTAGGGGCAAGGTCTGGGGAGTAAGGTGCGTATGGTAGAACAAATCATCCAAGCTCAAGAATTTTTTTTTGAGTTACCCTTGCTGTATATAGTTGCGCATTGTCGCGTAAAAGAATGACGTTTTTGCGATTGACCAGTGAAGGACGTTTTTTATGTAGTTCAGTAATCGTTAAATTTGATTTCAACAACTCGTGATGAATTATACATCGACAATTTCATCACACACACAATAAAAAAAAAATTCCGTGGATGTTTGCTTTCGGATCTGCTAGGGGTGATTGATCCTTATTAAGCCACTGTCTTTTGCCGACGATATTGTTATAGGTAACCCATTTTCATCATCATCATCATCATCGCTTTATATAATTCTGTATAAAAAAATGCTCGATTTTTGCCCCTGAGAGCAAACTTGTGGAGAGTGACATGCGATCTTCTTTATTCCGCTGATTTTCCCTAATTTCTCCAAATAGTGGCAAATAGTTGTGATGTATTCAACCTTTCTGCTACATCTCTTATTGATTGGCGTGATAAAAATAAATCGACCTAATACAAATAAACTAACGAACATTGCTAAAACAATTTGTAAAAAATTTATAATCATACCATACATTCGCCACAATAAACGTGACGTCTGCATTGACGAAATCGGGTGATCCCCTTGACAGTGTTGTTTCAAAATGACGATGAATCTTATTTCAGTGAATGACAGTATGTGCGTTTAACTTTATAGTCTTCTTCTTTAAGTGTCTTAGTTTTGGTTTAAAACTAAAAACATATTCTGTACGCGAATATCACGATATGCTTCTAATTAATAAGAAGCTCTCCAAAATTCCGAAGGAACTAGGTGTGTTTACGGCAACGATACCCAGAAAAACTGCTTCCAGTTCGAAACAAACATTTGTCCAAGTTACGCAAAGGTTTTTCGTTACAGGTAGAGTGGTTCCAAAATTTAAAAACGTGGATGGCAGCGAGAAATCAGCTCTGAAGTCAAAGAACTAAATTTTACATCTTGTTGGAGAAGATTCCACCAGAACTATTTACTCCAAGTATTGCGCGACAAGGAGTTTTCTATTGGATTGTAAAGGGTTTCCCAATAAGAGCGATAGGATTTGAATTTGAAATAAAACACAGAAAATTCGGCAAAAATTGATGCTCCTTATTTTAATTAGATGGTATATTTTATGCCATTTATAATTTAAATAAAATATTCTTCAAGTAATCACCTCGACTCTTCTTGCACTGGTTGATCCCATTGGTCCAATTTTTCGACTATGGTTGCTCGAATGCTGGTTTCAAATTCATCAAGAATCTTGGGTTTGTTGGTGTAAACCTGTGATTTAACATAGCCCCAAAGAAAATAGTCTAGAGGTACTAAATCACAAGATCTTGGTGGTCAGTTGCAGAGGGCGTTCCCAATAAGGGGGTTTCTCAATAAAAGTGATAGGATTTGAATTTGAAATATAACACAGAAAATTCGGCCAAAAATGATGCTCATTATTTTTATTAGATGGTATATTTTATGCCATTTATGATTGAAATAAAATATCGTTCAAGTGATCACCTCGACTCTTCTTGTACTGGTTGATCCCATTGGCCCAATTTTTCGACTATGGTTGCTCGAATGCTGGTTTCAAATTCATCAAGAATCTTGGGTTTGTTGGTGTAAACCTGTGATTTAACATAGCCCCAAAGAAAATAGTCTAGAGGTACTAAATCACAAGATCTTGGTGGTCAGTTGCAGAAGGCGTTCCCAATAAGGGGGTTTCTCAATAAAAGTGATAGGATTTGAATTTGAAATATAACACAGAAAATTCGGCCAAAAATGATGCTCATTATTTTTATTAGATGGTATATTTTATGCCATTTATGATTGAAATAAAATATCGTTCAAGTGATCACCTCGACTCTTCTTGCACTGGTTGATCCCATTGGCCCAATATTTCGACTATGGTTGCTCGAATGCTGGTTTCAAATTCATCAAGAATCTTGGGTTTGTTGGTGTAAACCTGTGATTTAACATAGCCCCAAAGAAAATAGCCTAGAGGTATTAAATCACAAGATCTTGGTGGTCAGTTGCAAGGGCCATTCCGTAAAATTGCCGATTCTCGGAATTGATTGCTCAATAAGTCCATCGCAATGCGTGCTGTATGGCAAGTTGGTGTTGAAAATAGAGTTCGCCCGCATCAATTTCATCAATATTCGGAAAGACAAATTCGGATAACATAGCACGACAACGTTCGCCATTAACAGTGACGGTCCGTCCTTCGGCGTTCTTGAAAAAATACGGCCCGATAATGCCATCGTACCATAATCTACCCCAAACAGTGATTCTTTCGGAATGTAATGGGGTCTGATCAATCACTTGTGGGTTTTCACTCACACCAATAACGACAATTTAGCTTATTAACCAAAAATGAGCCTCATCGATAATTTTACGATAAATATCCGGATCGTTTTCCATTGCTTCCAACGCCCAACTCCCAACGTAATCGACGATCTGTTGGTTTAAGTTCTTGTGCCAATACAATCTTGTATAGATGTAAACCGATATCCAAACGCACAGTATTTTGCGTATGCCAGGTGGTCATCCTGAATAACCCCAACTCTTGAGAACGGCGCGGAACATACACATTAGCGTTCTCCGCAACACTTTCACGAACAGCCGCGATATTTTCTTCACAACGGCCACAACGAAGTCGTAACGGTGGATTTTGGTCATGAAGACTAAACTCACATTTAAACTTATCAATTATAGGGCGGATGGCTTGATAAGAAGTAGAATGACGACCGTATTTTGAGTAGTAACAAAACTTCTCGAATTTTGATTTTTAAACAATTTCCAAACGTTGTGGCAACGAAAACTTGTTTATGGTAAAATGGCAAATCTAACTGAAAATAATTGACAGCAAATTTCAAGAATTGGAGATCAAATATGGCCGCCATTACCTGTCAAAATCCTATCGTCCCTATTGGGAAGCACTTTATATAGAGAACATTGTGTATAGAGAGCAAGAGAAATTGTTTTACCTTTTTTATGTACAAAGAGTACGATTTCTCTACCGGCTGATTTTTCATCCAGGAAAAATACAGGATGTTTGGTGCATCGTTTGCCAAATTAAAATGGCCGATAGGAGGGGACTTTTGCTATCTCCTCAGTCTCCATAAAGCATTATAGGGCCCACAGATTTTGTTATGTTAATTTTTAAATCTTTTTTGAAAAATTCCAAAAGTCAGCATTGAAAACTTGAATTAAAAAAAAAGTTATTGGTATATCCTCTGAATTATTGTTTTATTTTAATATATAATGTTGTAGGGTTCTATGAATAAATTCTAAAAATAAATTTAAAGCTCAACTTTAAATTGCATATACAAAAAAAAAACTAAAAGGTATCATGTTCTTCGAATTCTTTAAAATAATCTCTGGTTTATCCTCTTTCTAACTGTATGCATTCGTGCCATAAAAACGTTTTACTAACTTCACTAATTTGCTAACTTTGTGTATTTGGACGCATTAGGCTAATATTCGATATGCAGGATAAAAACTTTGTGTAAACAACACGGGCAAAGCAGGTAAAACTGTGATTTTCCTCATACACCGTAGAATTGCATCATCTGTCTCTCTCTCTTTCATTAGGTAAATGAAAAACCAGCTCAAAAAACTCTTGCCGTGGTTTCAGTTTTTTAGTCGAGATTTGACTGTCTTTGCTGATTAACGCGTTTGTTGTTCCAACGCAGCGCCGCTAATCTTTTAATTCTGTAACTTGTGTTATTTGTTTTTGTTGAATTGTACTAGTTTTTGTTTAATTGAATTTAATTCATTTGAATTATTTTTCGGGCATTTTAATTTGGCAAACGATGCACCAAACACCCTCTATTATGAAGGGTTTATTGGTGAGAAGCAACGGAACCCAAATGTTTTGTTCAATATTTCATCAACCGTGAAGCTTCTTTCACGAAAAAAATACCAACCTGAATTTTCGATTAATCTATGGGCTGGAATAGTGAATGATCAGCTTATAGGACCATTTGTTTTACCCCAAAGATTAAATGGGAAGGAAGTATTTACATGATGGTGCTCCATTGCATATAAACCGTTCGGTTGTCGAGTACTTAAATCAGAGGTCCCTAAACTTTTTTATCTCGTAGACAGCATGCCAATTTTTTTCTGTTTTGAATACATTAGAATTTTTACAAATTCATCAACTTCAAATGTGTTTTTGACAGCTGATAAAGTGCTACTCACTTTGATAGGTTTAACTATAGAGTGAAAAACTAAAAAAAAAAACACGTTAAGTTTTATACATGTATTAATTAAAATGACATAAAATGCAAATCTAGTAAAATTATTATATAAAATAACTACACAAAAAATACTTTTAATGGGAGGGATGATGCTGATGCTTTAATAGCAAGTTTTCAATATTTGGCTTCAATTTAAATCGGTTTTACCTTAAATCTCCGTCAATGATTTTCAATCTATTTCGTTTTTTTTTGTAAGAAGATTGACAGCTGCGCTGAAACCCTTTTCCACGAAGTATGAAGACCTGTACCTTAAGTTCTTCGTTAGTGCTTATTCCGATCAGTTCTTCTTGTAATGTGTCATTCGTTTCTTTAATGTCACCGTATGGATTGATATTGTGGTACTTCCATAGTCAAAACATCTTCAAAACCAGTTTCAAAGTCTGTGTGAAGGACATTTAAATGTTGCTACCCGTTGAACGTAGGTTGGAACGTCATCATCCTGGCAGTTTGTCTGTAACAAATTGGGAAAATTCGCGCAGTTCAATGTTTTGCTTCATTAGTTTAATTCTGACAAGAAAAACTGAAATGATGGATTGTTTTTATCAAATTTAAACTGCCATCTTGTAACTGAAAGTTAACCTAATTAAATTTACTAAACAAATCTGTTAAATAAGCAATGTCTGGTTTTCATTTATTTAAATTTTCTTTTAAAATTGTATCTTTAGCATCCAAAAATTCTAAAACTGTCTCAAAAAATAAGAAAAATCTTGTAAAACATAAGCATTTTGAAAGCCAGCTTATTTCAGTGTAAAGGATGAAAGTTCGATAATCGATGAGAATATTCGTCATTTTCTGCACATAACTGCGCAAATAACTTAGAATTCAATGCGAATATACTATTCAGTGTGATTCTTCTGAATTTTTTTTTAAGTATTTGAAAGTATTTGAAATATTTACCTGTTTCATCAAGGTTACACCTTCTTAGATGATCCTCCAGCTTGGATGGTTTCATAGCGTCATTGCTTAAAAGTTTGTTACATAAAAGGTACATAGGCAATCGTTTGCCCGACAATGATGGAATGAAGCCAAATTTCAAAGTGTGTCTACGGATTATTCCATTTATGTGCGATGTCTATAACTTACATAACATAACCACAAAACATACAAGGAGCGTTTCACGGAAAACAGGCAGGAAAAAAAAACACAAATATTTATTTTTTTTGGCGCAAATATTCTCCTTGTGCGTCACTACAATATTTTGCACGGTCAATTAGGTTGACGAATGAATTTTTAAGGTCGGCCAAATATATGTCCTTTAGGTTTTCGCGTTTCACTCCCTCCGTCCACCCGAGATTATTTTCTAAAATAATCTCGTATCTTTACTATTTGGTAGATGGGATAAGGTTTCCGTAGTGATCGCCGAATGGAGTGGGCCAAGCGCTTCGCACCACTCCTCTCTAGGGGACAAGTACCAGAGGGAGGGGGTGTAGTCTTAAGATATAAGTTCATTTGCCGATGACACTGAAGGTGTTTCGGCTAAAATCGTCTTTCTTACCTTTTTAACCTGAAAGAGAAAAACTTTCACTTCACCACTTCACCACTTCACCAAATTGTGTCTTTTTTTCCGAACTGGGACATGGTGTCCCTTCCCTCGATGATGATCCCTCGTTGGGCAACAGTGTCCTTCAGGATAGCGGTTAACGCCTTTTGAATGGCTTCAATGTCAACATAAGACTGTCCTTTCATTGGCAGATGAAGTTTTTCGAAGAGGTAGACGTCGTAAGTAGCCAAATCAGGCGCATTATCGTGCAACAAGCACCAGCTGCCTTTGTGACGGTATTGTGGCCACACACGAACAATACACGACAATAGACGCTTCATAAAACCAAGATAAAACACAGCATTGATCGATTAACCAGGTGGAATGAACTCCTTGTACACAATTCCCTCCGAATGGTAGAAATAATGAACATTGTTTTGATTTTTGACTTCTCGAGACAGTTTTTCTTCGAATTTGGGTCGCTCAGATGCTTCCATTCGGCATTTTGACGCTTGGTTTCTGGATCATATTAAAAACACCAAGAGTAACAATGCTGTACTTGAAGCTTTCGACTTTTTTCGACTCTTAATCAAGTCCTTGCAATGTTGGATTTGGAGCAATTTTTAATCGGCAGTCAATTTTATTTCTCCGTCACAACCAAGATTTTGGCCAATATTTTTATTAATTCGCGCACAATTTCAGTGGTACTATAGTGGATTGTGATTGGTGATTGTTTTACCAAGTTTAAAACAAAACTTAATATTCGCTCTTTTTCGATGTTCATTTTTCGACCGGTGGCATAAATATACTATCACTTTAAGCGTGATAACTTGGCTTCTAATGATATCATGCAATTTTGTCAGAACGTCAGAGCAGGATGAACCTGTCCAATGCTGAAGGACGCATCTTTCCCCGTCAAAAGAAGGCGCCCCTTAAAGCTATTATTAATTCCTGTTTCCGTATGTATATATATTATATTCGCTTCGTAGGAGAGTTTCTTTTTGCTATAGTGTTGGCAATTTTGTTTATTGACTTGCCCGTTGAAACATTCGACACCTTGACTGAAACATCAACGACCTCTTCATTCACTGAAAATGAATATTTTGGCGTTGTATGTCAGCTAGTGGCATAGTAATTAACTACTATATTAGAAGAGTGCTTGTGACGTAAAAGTATATATCTCGATGATTATTGTTATGTTGTTTTTTTAATATAATCTTTTTTTGTACTTTTATTAAACATTTATTTTCATTTAGCAAATTCAAAAATTCATAAAAAAATAGGAATAACTTAATTAAATTGGGAATAAGTTAATTGAATTCATTCCTGAATTAAAAAAATCAAGGTGTATTTAAGAAGAACGATATAATAGGTATGCGTAAATTTTCAAACATGATTTCTAACAACAAAATCTACATTCCAAATTGTTCACATTCGTGAAAAATAAACCATTTTAACAAACCAGTTGATTAGTAACTTTATCACGTGGAAATAGCTGTTTCGCATATAATAAAAATAACTTTACATTAGAAATGAAAGTGTATTTTTAACGATCACAATGATTTTCCATATATGAGCTTGAGCTTTTCGTCTTAACTGTTAAAATTAAAACAAATAGCATCATATAGTCCTTATTAATATCCATAGAACTAAATGTGCTGGGTTGAAGCTGAAATTTGTTTTTGTTTTTGTTTTAAAATTTGCTTTATTTAGAATAAACAAGTAATAAAAATTTCAAAAGATTTGTCCGATCGTGTTTTGGCACAATACTTAGTATTGCCGTCACTGTGACGTCAATCCGGCGATGTTCTTTTAATGAAGTTCTTTTACTGACACGGTATATATAGATCTGGCAAATGGGGAAAATGATTAAAAAGGTCACGATATCTTCAAACTAATAATTTAAAGTTAGGCTGTATTCTTGTGAGAGTGTCTGATGAAGTGACGTTTAGATTCCTTCCTTAATATCCCACCAAATACACAACAAAGCCTTCTTTCCATGTATATTGCGCATTGGTTGTGATGTTAAAGACTGGCCTGAGTCTACTCATGATTTTTTGCGCTTTGGGTTGTCAAAATAGATCCACTTTTCATCACCAGTCACAACTCGATGCAAAAAACCTTTTCTTTTCTCTCTGGCAAGCAAAATTTCACAAGTGGTTTTTCGCCTTTTAATGTATCCTTCAATTCATATGAATTAATTAATTAATATTCCTTCAATTCATATGAAACCCATTTTCCTTCGGTCTGGATCTTTCCCAATGCGTGTAAACGTTCAACGTTCCAATTGTTTCATCGCATAAGTTGAGTCTTCATCTAATAATGCTTGCAAATCTGCATCTTCAAACTTTTTCGGCTGACTTGGACGCTCCTTCTCTTTTATATCAAAATCACAACTTTTAAAGCGTTTAAACTACCGTTCACAAGTTGTTTGGGTTAGAACTTGTTCATCATAAGCTTCAACAAACAATCGATAACTTTCAGCAGCCATTTTCTTCAAATGAAAGAAGGTTATTAAATTTCCCCGCAAAACGTCTTATTCTGGTACATAATTCGACATATTCAAAGCTATGAAAAAGTATGTATCTTGCAAAATGAAAATTAATAACGAACTGGCTTTTGATGGTGTATGTTTACCCTCCAAAACGCCATAGACGTCGTTAGTCTAATATCAACAAATGTATTAATAACGCCATCTCTTAGTAAATTCGACATTATTAACCGAAACATCTCTTATTAGTCGTTTTTTATGTTAATACAAATAAACTTGAAAGGAAAATCAGTTGCGTTTATATTTTTTCACAGCACTATAAGTAGTTAGACTATGTGTAATGAAGTGTTTCAAAAAACATTGAATTTCCGTATCTGAAAAAGGCACTATGTACCAAAACAACAGTCATACAATTGAATGGGTGACACGAACAACGTTGTAACTGCCATTTTTTTTCTTTTTTTTTTGTGGAATTGTGTTATGTTAAAAGAAAGGAACAAGAGGGAAATTTTATTTTGTCCCTAACTGGTCTAATGGCAACATTGGACCAATGTAAAGATTGTGTTTTGTAGAACAACGTTGTAACCTCCAGTGATAGTGATTGATAATGGCTACTCCAAGTGATGTTGTGCTCACATCTAGTGCTGAAAAAACGCTTAATAAAGGAAGAAAATGCAAAATTAATGTTTCTAAGTGGAAGGATAACTTTAGAAAGTGTATGAGGAATAGTGGAAATCCCTACATTAGTAAAAGAAAGCTTGCAGTATGTGGGAAAACTCCGTCTGAAAATGTAAGTAGAACAAAGTTGTAACCGCCACCTGTTATTTTTGTTTTGAATACCTAGTAAAGCTTAATAATTTAATAATAATAATCTATCAATATTAATAATAAAAATTATAAAGGTATTATTATTATTATACCTGCTATAAAGTAATGTTAAGTTTAATCATGACAAGATAATTCCAAAAATTCTTTAAGTACATACTTGGTTTTTAAAAACAGTGGGTACGGCTGATAAAATATAAATAAATAAAAATACCATGCTTTTATGGGTCACTTTATTCACCTCTTTAGTTTTTAATTAAATAGACAGCTGTATGCATAAGATTATTATGCATTATGAGCCTTACACTATGCTTTTATATTGCAGGAACGAGTGTGCAACTGCAATATTTTCAAATGCGGCCTAATATCAATGGATGTAAAAAGGAAAATGTTCAAAGAATTTTATCAACGGGACTACAACGGACAGGAAGCCACCTTAAGAAATTGCATGATCATTATAGAAGTAATCAGAAGGAGGGCTAATGAACCTACTTCAAGAAGACATTGCACAGTGCAATATTACGCCGAGGTAGGGCCAGAAAAAAATCAGAGTCTGCAAAAAAACGATTTACAATATTTATCAAGTTTCTGCAAGGAGAATTCAATATCTTACCAACAAAATTAAATTTGGTCGCGATACTAACGATCGGAGAGGGAAACATGGCAATAGGCCAAACGCGCTATCTGAAGAAACTAAAATTGCTGTGAGAACATATATAGAATCGTTTCCTACAAATGAATCACACTATTCAAGAAATCAATCCAACAAAGTTTGCTTAAGTGAGGATCTTAATACAAGAAAAATGTATACTGCGAAAAACAGCCACCACTGCCACTAATTACAGAAATTTCTCAACTCTACCCGCTTATCAACAGGAGATCCTCGTTAAAAACAGAATGTACCTTAATGCTATACAAATCACTAATTCGGCCTTTAATCCTTTATGCATGCGTTATCTGGGGCAACGCATCGCCTACCAATGTACATAAAATGCAGGTTCTTCAAAACAAAATATTACTAATAGCTGTGAATGCCGAATGGTACGTAACTAATCGACAACTGCACCAAGAGCTCGGTCTACTAATGGTGTCAGAGTATATTAAAAAACGAACGATCATCTTTCATCAGAGGCTAGAGCAATCTCCCAACACTGAACATTATCTACTAGGACGCAGAAACATACATACAAGACTGAAGAGGAAACTACCTCAAGATATGTATTTAGAATAAATTTGTGATGTTAATGTTAAAACTTTTATTACAACACTGTCTTGTAGAACAATTGTAATTGTTGAGCAGACATTTTCAAAAATAAAAAAAACAGAATTTTCATTTCGTGATACCTTTAGAAGTGAATTCCAACATTCGAGGTTTGGTCAGTCAAGGTTAGACTCGTGCAGTTATTGAGACAAGCTTTACATAAAATTAGTGTATGCAAACTCTGAAACGGAACGTAAAAAAATAGAAACAGAGAACACTCTGCATCACTCTAGAGCTGATATTGCCTATAAAACGCTAGCTGACGACACTGAAAGTAGTAAAATGAATAATACACTAGCTGTTAATTTATGCGTAGACCTCCAACAGGTACTTTTTGCTCCAAAACTAAGTCACAGTGCAATGTTTTACCAGCGCCAGTATTCTTGAAATAATCTTGCGATTCATAATACTGGTAAATAGGTGGGGAACATGTACTTTTGGCATGAATCCATCGCAAAAAGAGGATCCGCAGAAGTGGCGTCATGCGTTTTAAAATATATTACAACCCATTTTGAACGTGGTCAGACAGATGTACAAGCCAGAATAATAACTGGAAAATGATTAGTATGTCGCAGCATTTACTAATGAAAAGGTATTTTACTACAGTTGAACAAAAATTTTTAATTACCGGTCATTCTTTTCTCCCGTGATTTTTCAATCATTGAGCGGAGTAAGAAGTACTGTAAAGTGTACCATCCGGATGATTGGGTGCCGGGGATTGTCAATGCAAAACAAGCAGGAAAAGATTTTCTAGTAACCAAAATGGCATCATGTGATTTCAAAGATTTTAGTATTCTTGAAAACAGTATTAATAAAGGTAACTTTAAAATAACTAACTTCGTTTGGTATAAGTTAACATCAGATGATCCCACTATTCTGAATGCAAGAAAGTAATATGCATAATGTATTGCAACCTTGGAACGTGCATTGCATTGCGTTTTATCGAAGGGGCAGGACTGGAGCTCGCCAACCTCCTGTTCAAGTGAACCAGTTTAGGCATTTGTATGAAGGCCCTCTACCTATTAAAAAAGCAAAAAAAAATACTTACTTGATATGTGCCAATACATACCTCCTCGTTATAGAGAATTTTATAACAATCTTAGAAAAATAATAATTTTTACATTTTTTATTCAATGAAATTTCAACAACTTACTTTTTCTTTAAATTTTATTTTAATAAGTTTTAAATACGGTTTTTAATGCAGAACATAATAATTTTATTTATTTAATTTTTTAAAATATATACCTAAATTTAAAAAAAAATGTTTCAATGAAATACATAAGCACTGTTTTTAAAATACGGTTAATGACTTTTTATGAATATTTATTTCGCATTTTAATAAACAAGTTTATAAAAAAAGGAAAGAACTAGAAAGAACAACGTTGTAACCATGTTTTAAAATCGATTAAAACGTTGTTCCCTCCAGATAAATTTGTTTTTCCACTTTTCTCATATCTCTGGGTAAAGGAGAAATATATGGTTTCATAGGGTATTAAAGACTGACATGTACAGCTGAAATTTAAGATTAATGGTAAATAAATGTGAAATTTTAGGTCAAAAACAGTTTTTTGCCTCTCCTGTAAAATTTTGATTTTGGCGCTTACAACGTTGTTCGTGTCACCTATTCAATTTGCAAATGCAATGAAAATTTAGATGTGTCTTACTTTTTTTATTTAAAATTAATTTCCATCAAGTATCAGCTACCTCAGTTAAATATAGGAGCGAATCTTGTATATAAACTTTATTGTCAGACCTCGTAACATCCCTACATTGGATGCATATTTTCAAACAAAAGACCTGGCTCTAAAAAAATATATCGTTCGCAACTTTAAGTAACATAAATAACTAAAACAATTTTTCGATGTTCGTGAACCCGTACCTAAAATTAAATAAGTATCTGACAAGCGCGTTTCAAAGTCCCGGTTATCGGCATCGAGTCTTATCGCTGAATCGTTCAGGCCTTGCATTATCAGAAAATTACGAACTGATCGAAATAAAATGGAGCCAACACCCGAACAGTCTCCTCTTCCCTCGGCATATGCACTCGTCGACCTGTGATCAACACCAAAATAATGGCCTGTGTGCGATGTTGTCACATTTACCTAACTGGGAGTCTAAACCATATTAAATACGGTTACGGTATTCGTTTTCTGTTTTCTTTTCTACGGGCATTCTGTAATTTATAATAACTATTTTAAAATATTTATAAATGGTGTTATTTTTAAATATCTACGAAACATATTTTGATTTAAAAAAGTTCACATTTCCACATTTTAATTTTTGTTAATAAGTAGTAATTCATTTAAAAATATCAACGCTGTTGCTGGCAGTGTTGATGAAGATTTAAATTTATCAATTCGTTGTTGTTCGCAGGAAGTTGGGCTTTGTTATTCAACAACGCGGAAAATTTTGAGCTGGTTGACCAGATGTTGGTCTGGTGACCAGATACAGCTGGACCAAGAATTCAAGTCTCAGTACCATTCGGCGAATGGGCTCAAAATCGATTGCAACTTGACCCAGATTTTAAAAGTAAAATTTTGTTCAACAAATGATTCAACAATTACCGGTGTATCCAGGAAAATGCACCGTATGGTGACGATTTTACACCAATGGAATTATTGGGCCTTATTTGTTTTAAGTCAAGCTTTAAAGCAAGTTACTGTTAATGGGGATCGTTACAGAGCGATTATCATTAATTATTTAATTGCGAATTTGAATGGTGTTAATCTGGAAGAGATATGCTTCCAACAAGACGGCTCCACATGTCATATAGCCAACGCAACAATCGATCTATTGATTAGGTGAAAAAAATATTTCGAAAAACGTAGGACACCTTTCAGAAGGCATCCGGTTTTATCCATCCCCGAACTACAATGACATAGGGGTTTCAAATTGGCTGAACTTCCTTGCCAGATTTTACAATCTTGCATATTGAAATGCAGTACACAAACCTGGTCGTTCATGGAAAGGTTACCCATCAAAATACTAACCGGAACAAGTAGCGCTGTATTTCCCCCGAGTTGCCAATTATAGAAGATCCCACGTCAGGGTTTTTTTAATAATGAGAGAAGTAAAAAAGGACCCATGTTGGTTAATATGGTGGGTGTTCAGTTCTATAATATTTTTGGTTTTAGATATTGTTTTACTATTATTAAAATAAAAGTGTAGATCATATAGATGTTGTTTGCCTGAATCCTATCAAACAACGTTCTGTTTATAGCTTTCATTAACAATTGTGTACTATCACCATTTATATAAACTGATAATTCAAACAAACCAAGCTTAGTAAAAATTAATTTCTTAATCGTAAAATACTTACAAGAATTGATTCGCCTGTAGTAAATTTCGCATTGATTTATTAATCAATTATTATTACCTCAATCGAATTACATGTTATAAAGATATTGGATGATCTCCAGCATCCTGGTCCATTTTTGCGTTAATGCATTTGCCTATGCATTAACGCAAAATGTACCACGCTTTAAGGCAAACTTGACCTAAATAGATAAAATAACAAATAATTAAGAATCAGAAGCAGAATCTTTCATCTTTACACATTGGACATTGCCCATATCCTATGTTGGATTCTGAAAAGAGGTGTAAACAATAAAAATACTAAGCATCTTTGTCTTATTCGTCAAATAATAGTTTAATACCTGGAATGGTATTGGAATATATTATAACCTGTTGAGTGTGATGCTGTTTTTTTGGATTACATCTGTAGTTTAGAATTGAGTTATAACTCAGCAGTAAATATAACTGACGGTGCGCTGTCATGTTCCCAACTTGGGCAGAGTATGACTGAAACTTTTGTAAAACTTTAATAAGCTTATGGAAACAATGTTTCGTCATGGGCCCAGGTTTTTAGGTGGTTTAAGGGATTCTCAAAGAGCAGATATTACTGTTTCCGTAGACCCGTTAAAGTCCTGCAAAAGTTCCCATCTAACTGTGCTCAAGTCTGAAATAAAACTTGTTGCGCGCACTGTTGTTATACACTGTTGTTCGAAATTGTTGTCACTCATTTTCAGAAGGTAGAAAAATCCAGTTCACGAATTGAATTGCTACGGATCACTGACTTACTCTAAAGAGTTCAAATTTGTACTGAAGATGAAGACGCATAAAAGGTTGGCCTGCCTCCAGATCGAACGCTACGTTACCAAGCTCATTACTATATCTACACACTTTGTAGGTTAAAAGGGACTTTATAAATCCCTCGTACAAAGGCTGGACTGCTTCTAGTCCTAAACCAACGATGTCCATATTTTCAGTATGAGTGGAGTGCCTATCGAGAAAAAGCAAAACCGGATTACCGCAAAACCTTGATGATTTTTTCAAAGCTTTGATTCTTTTTGGATCAAACTACTTTAATAACACAAACCTCAAGATTATTGTGGGGCATTGTTCATCAATTCAGGCTTTATACTTTTGCGAGGAAATATGAACAAAGGAGACATGAAGAAAACATCTGCTCCAAAGCAAAACACGACTTTAATATGCTGACTAGGCTCATCAGAATTTATTAATCCCAATTGCATTTTTTTCTTTTGTATAACAGTGATCGCACAGCAAGTAAAAAACATGGTTAATTTGGTTAAGTTGCTGCGAGCTGCTGAAACTGCTTAGGTTTGCCAGGTTACCATTCTCGAATCACTATTCCACTATACTTCACCATCCCATTACGCTTCAGGTTCATATTAACGATACCCTTCTGTATTATTGTATTGCTACATTATTCTGTACTATATTAGTTGTAGGTACAGCGAATGATACCATAGTCCCTGATATCAGACTCCCTGAACAACCAATGAAATTAGTAACCAATAGTACACCGAAGGAAATAAAGCATTGTAAAAACAATGAGAGCTAGAAACTAGCAAGAACTGGACAAGAAAGGCAAAAAAGATAGAAGCAAGGTTTCAGACAACGTCGAAAGACGTTCTAAATCGGCATAATAAAAATAATAATAATAAAATGCATCGAGCTAACTTCTCAATTGATAAATAAATTAATTAACATCTTTAACTCGTTTTTTGTGAGATTGTCAGCTGGTCGAAGTGTAAGAACGATTATTAAACCCAAAAACACAAAAAAACATTGTAAACCACAGTCGTGAAACCTGTAACCAGATAAGATTCAACATAATTGTATAATAAATATTTTAAAAATAGTTTAAATCAGCCAACTAAATCATTACAATAATGTTTGTAGTCTTCTTATTATTTCCTATATTCACAAAATAATAATAAATATATATTTAATTATTTTAATAGCATAAAAAAATGTAAAAGTATTAATTATAGTAAGTGAAGAAATATGTGGAATTTTGACAAATATATATTACATATATTTTATATGATAACTAATAATTAAATATTTTCGGCTTATGAAGTTTTGCCTATTGTGGCAACACCGAAAATTACGATTACTCCTGAAGAACTTATCAACGACATACCGATAGGCTAACACCACTAGGCCCTGAAAGAAATAAAGAAATGTTAAAGACACGTGTGAAACAGAGATGAAAGATCGAATAACAAGTCGGGTCTAATACGATCTTCGAAATACATTTTTAGTCGCGCTTTTCGAAGCGTGTAGTGTAGACGTGGATATTTTTCGATTCACTGTGAAATTTACCGATTTTTACGTCGTTGTGCGGAAAAATGTCGCAAAATTCGTCATCTGGCAAAGGCAGAAACTCTAGACAATTGGTGAGTACCTTTTTCCACTGTGAATTATTAGAATTACCCGATCGAACGCGGCCATTACACCGACAAAAGCACTCACGTAAACCCGATCGTTTATGTTTGGTCGCCATGCCTTTTCTTGTAATAAGAACGCTCTTTTCTTGTGTCGAGTTTGACGGTAGGCAGTGTTGGTCGACTTTACTTTTTCCTTCTTGATAAAAGAGCATCAGAAAATAATGAAAATTTCGGTCGCCATCTTGTTCTTAATAAAAATTGGCCTTTTTCAAAATTACTTTACGTTTCGGATCGATCTGTACTTATTGTGTTGAGTAAAAAGTGACGGGAGAACCTCCATCGTCGGTATTTTCGAGACTGTTCTGCATGCCATCAACACCGGTTTATATGCGCTGATCACCTGTTTCGAGTACCCGCACGTCTCGTCACCCTGGGGTACTAATCGTAATTTCTCTGCGGGAGGGGAGTGCGGCTAATCCGGTGCGTCACTAACTTTTCCCATGTGTTCATCAAACAATCGAAAGTTGCAAGTTTTTGTTTCTTTAAGTTTAAATCTTTTGGGGTACTTTATTTTCAGTGGGTGAGAATGGCGGACCTTATTAATATTTTTATTTAAATTCATTATTACATTGTTTCTAAAAGAATATTCATTTTCCAAAATGAATTTAACGAGCATGAAAAGACATAGCTGGTGTTAGTCCGAATATACACCGTTACTGTATTCAATTATACGTTGATGAGATATTTTAGGAAAAATCACGTGGTCAAAAAAATAAGAGTAATTTTTATTACAAATCATAAAAAAATGTAATTCTCTAAACTGTTTAGTCTATGTAATTATCGAAGCTTAGTACTTTGTAGCATGACACTTAATTTTAATTACTGATTATTGACATCTTCTTGGCATGGAGTCGATTAGATGTCGGCATGTTTCTAACTTTTGAAAATCAAGCTGTCTGAATTTTTTACCACAGTGTCTTCTTGTTTGCTATGTATTTATCAGTAAAACTTTTTTTTTATTTCATCTCCAACTATTGGTGAACTCGAACTGGTGAAGCCATATGAACCGTATGATTCACCGAGGAAACACATAGTTCAATTTAATAGCTTACTTTGCGTTGCTGTATCTATGCTGTGGAATGAAAGGAAAGAAAGAAAAAAATGTTTTTCGCAGAAAATAGTTTTTATATTGTAAAGCTAGTGGATGGACCACATTTTTTGTTTGTTCGTTTTCTGCATAAACATACAGATCAGACGGTTTATCGACTCTGGAGCGCTTGCGACGTATAATTGCCCATGAGAGAAGCATTCGTTTTCTAAATTCAAACCGCACTCTTGCAAAGATTTCCTTGCGCTTTATTGATAGTCTTAGGGAACGCAAGGCGTATTGGAAATTGAAGTCTTGGAGTACTCGTGGAAGTAGTACGTCTTCACCTTTATGAGCTTCATTCAGAATTGTTACTTCAATTAGATTGTTCATCATTTTTTTTTAATTACTAATCGTGTACCAATTGCATAAGTTTGGCTGATTGATGTTTCGGAGTAATATAATTGGCACTCCAATTTTCAAATTCAGAATGTGTGATGGTAATCCGGAAACATCCAATGAATTAAGAAATTCCGTTGGAAAATTCACTACTTTACTTTGGTTCATCACGGAGTCATTGGATTTGTATGTCACTGTTTCACCTGCGATTCTCTTTAGGATGATGTAGTTCATATCCTATACATCGACATTTTTAGCCGCTAGAATGGCTCTTTCCCTTATGAAAACGCTTGGGATACGCCGAAATTACGCTTGGCGGGCGCCCGAGATCTGACAGGTTTCATTTTAGTATAAAAACTGACACGACAGACGTGGTCCTGTCCAGATTTCAATAAATCTGTCTGTGAATTTGTGAAAAGCTATTAGAAATGAGAAAAAAAAACTATTTCTGAGTGATCTTGTATCTATTAACGATTGTGGCCATGGATAATCAATTTGAGGAAGAGTACATTCAGAAGTGCCAATGGGAAATTTTGCACCCGAGATGAATTGTATCAGCAGTTCACCGCTGAAATGTTGGAAATGTGAGATGTGCCCGAACTACACTTGTTGCGCCAAATGAAATGATTTGGAAGCAACTGTTGTATTTCTGAATTTGTGTCAGGAAATGTGTGGAATCTGTTCCTGTTCCAGAAACCAATGAGCACAATGGCTCTGGTGGCGGGACCAATGGTGCCAATTTGACTTTGCCAGTTGCGCAACACAATTCAGGGGTTTAATTTCTGTATTTTAATGCCTTAAAATATGGACACACAACGCTCATCGATCCAATAACAACGGATTGGTCTGCACTGTAATCAATTGTCATGTTGTATCAATTGTCATGTATACATATGTGTGTAAATGTCAATCGGAATGCAGCTCGAGTATTCAACGCAACATTTGTTTGTCTTCTTGCACTATTATTAAAATTCATTGTCACGCGATTGATTTCTATTGAACGATGATATCTCATTCGATGCAGTTCATCTTTGTATGCATTTTCTCTTTCTTTTTGTGTATGTGCCGAATGTGTTTGTGATAATCAATTCCGTTCAATTTCATTTCGTTCTTTGCGTTGCTCTGCAGTTCGATTAGAACGAACATTCGTTTGGTTTGTAACATTGCGAGTTCTGGGACCTAAATTGCTTCGTCTTATTGGCGGCATTACAACAATACAATTAAATTCTGTCAATTTAATTCAATTATGTCGCTTGTAACATCATGAGCGATGCGAAGAATCACAATTCAACGAAAATGGACAATTGATTAATTTTGTTGTTACTGTATAACCGTTTGATCCTTAAAAACTCATCTTATTTCGTAGGTAAATCTGTAAATTTGTTTGATATAAAGCGACGAAACTTAATTCATTTCATGAAACGGCGTTCAATAGAATTCAGCGATCAACTTACAACAGAATCACAATTCAACCGAATCAATTTTTCGTCGCTATGTAACCGATTGACAATTTGACAATCAGCTGTCAAACGACATTTGCGCACGTAGCGAATTAAATTGGAATAGAATTATAAAAGCTACATTTGTTGAACAGATCGCGAAACAACACAAAAATAAAAGCAAATGTAATTTTATTTTAATTAAAGCTGGAATTGATTTTTGCAAATTTCTCTCCAGATCTTTCAGATTTTTTTTTTCAAATTGAAAACATTCAATTGAGCTATATCCATCCCGGCAGCACAACGAACAAAACAAAAAAAGAATCATCTAAATATGCCGTTCCTATCGTCAGTGATGACCGAGAGTGCATACAAAATTTATGATTTTTGCAGTTTGTCCGAATTTTCCGACTTTCCTTTATAATTGTCTCGCTTTTTTTTCCTAAAAACTTTTCCAAGACCATAACGAACAAAACAAAAAATGAATTATACATATTCATCATTCGAATTGGCAGTTATGGTCTTGAGTTTAAACAAAAATCCCATAGAACCACTTTTCCCATAGAACAAACAAACTTTTCCAATTCTTTTTTCCATAAAAACCTTAATCGGACTATTATGAACATTAAAAAAAATACCCAAATCGGTCCAGTCATTCTCAGTGATACGCTTGAGCATTTGATTTACAGTATTTTTATGCGCAGCATTTGATTTACTATCAGGACAAAATAAATTAATTTTAGTTTAATCGCTAAAAATAATGTTTTTCCAGTTACGTTACAAATATTCACGACAGTTTCTTTCTGCAAATTTTAACGGCTGCTTTATATTACGTTTACTTAAAAACGGAACTTTCCTAGCTACTCTACCGTATAAGTTCTCCTGTTGTAAATGTCGTCTTATGGTGCTGGTAGTTAGGTCAAGAATTTTTTTTCATAACGTAGCTTCAAAGCCTCGCGTACAATACGATTATTAATTTTTTTACTCGTCTTGTTGGATTGACGATTTATTGTGATTGGAAAGCCTGATTGGTTTTGGGTCACATAAGATTCTTTCAGAACTTTAGCAATTACACATGCTGACCGTTTGATTACATTCGTAATAAATACCATTTGTTTTGGCCATTCTTAATTGCAAAATTCAACGCCTTTCTTGAGAAGTGCAGTGTCTAACGCTTTCAATATTTATTTTAATATAGTGTGAAACGGATTAACTTTTGCTGTATCAACAAAATAAATGCATATTTAGAATCGATATGCGATAACGTGGATAAAATGAATACACTCTTATTTTTTTCATGATTGCTGTGGGAAGCATTAGGAAGAAATAAATTCTTTAAGAAGATAAGCAGTAATAAAATGCGCCGGTTATACTATAAGCAAAATGTTTAAGGGGTAATACCACTGTAAATTTTTCAAAAAATCAATATTTTTAATTACCTTAAAAAAATTCTTTGAACCTTTTATAATATGGGGCAGAATTATTTTTTCCTTGAAATTTCGCCCTCTTTCTTAAGAGCGTCGGACTACTCCGAAACGACACATGCGTCAAATACATACCTGCTGGAAAGGTACAGTTTAGGTACATCCTAATGTTTTACCTTATGATTTCTAACTTCTCTAATTCACAATAACTTCGTTAAAATATGTTTATGTTTAGTCAGAAGCATTTACAGACAAAAGTGTGTTAGTATAACGCCAGTATATGTACAAAAAAGACAATTTCCTCGCTTGAAATAGCCGTTTTTGTGTGTAGTGCTGATTTTTAACAGTTTATTTGTAATCTCAGAGTGTTTATAAGTTACAATGAGTGACGTAAAAGTGTACCAGGGCAGGAAAGGTATAAAAAAATCGTATCCAACGCGGGGTCGGAGCAATACGTCATCGAGACGACCGTTGAATAGATTTAAGGCTGAGAGCTATTCGAAAGAAGTCAAATCGATTTATGAAGACCTGAGCCGATACGAGTTTCTCAACCATTGCTTGGGAGACTACAAGCAAAATAGCAACGAAAATTTGGACTGCTACTGTTTGGAAATTGGCTCCAAAATCTTATTCAAAAGGCAAAAAGTATTGAATATAGCGACTGATTTTAGTGTGTGCACTTTTAATAATGGTCTGGTCCATTATCTTGGTTGATTGCACTATATTGGTGGCTTATCTGTTTCCACGAGACGAATTTACTGATTAATATGTTGTTACTGATTAATATGGCTTGTTTTTTTGCTTCCCAAAATTCAGTTTCATGTATATGTACAAATTTACGACAATTTTATTTTGAAAATGATTGTCTTGATTATTGGAAAATTTGTTTTTTTATTGGTGATGCAACATTGTAATAAAGGGTTCAATAAGAGTGGTAGAACTTTAAGACGAGACACAATGATAACTACAAGTGATAATCCGGTAGTTTATAATTCATGTTGAAGAACAAATTATTTCATTATATTTTAAAATAATGTGTTCAAATTCGTCTTCGGCTTCGTCTGGTAGACTTAATCTTTTCCGACGAAGCGCACTTCTGGCTTAATGGGTTTGTGAACTAACATAACTGTAGGATTTGGGCCAATGATGAAAACCGTCAAGTTATTCAGGAGTTACGACTTTTTTAATGAAAATTGTTATTACTGTTAATGGCGAACATTACAGGAATGTTCTAACATAATGTTTTTGTCTTGTCTAAATGGTTGTGGTGTGTTCATATATATTTGTCTTTTTTTTGGGTTTTTCGCCTACGCTACGATCCTAAAATTCAAAAAATGTCAAGAATATCTGTTCTTATGTAAATAAAAGAATCACTGGGTAAAAAACAAAACGGAGACTAATTTCTCATTGATTCTTTTGTTGTAATACATTTGCTTAACGAACAAAAATTTAAAAAATACAACATTTTCTAACATAAATACAAACTTTTGAACGTTAACGTTTCGGGAGGTCTTCTCTTCCCATTTTCAAAACGAATCTAAAAATAATTTATATTAATTTCTATATAATATTCTTTAGAATCGGGAACCATATTGAATTTAAATCTACCGAAGGCATAGCAATACAGTTATTTTTATTTAAATTAATTATAGCCGTTTCTTTTAATCTTCTACATTTAGTTACCGATTCTGTTAATACCGATTCTTGGAATTATTCCAATTGATTTTATGTCCTGATTTCCATGCGTGTTGGCAAATTCTAGATTTATTAAAATCACCCTTTCTAAGAAAGTTTTTACGTTCTTTTATTCTAACATCTAACGGTTTAGATGTCTCGCCTATATAAAATTTACATATTTTAAAATTATAAAATATAATAAAATAAAAATATAATAATATAAATAATAATGTTTTTGGCCTGAACTGACAAATGTAGATATAAACAATGTTTTCTTTCAATTGCGAATAATTGCAAGAAAAGTTTCCTGAATGCGTTATTTCGCGAAATAGTAATGTGAACTGTCCACCAAGGTCATGGGATCTCGCGTCCTTGTATTATTTTTTGTGTATTAAGTATTAAATCCCTAGATTACAAACATAAACCCGCAAAAATTCCTGATCTTAAACGAAACATATAGGCCACCATTGAAAATATACCATGTGATATATGCGAAAAAGTAATCAAAAATCGAATCTTAAGGTTCTCTAAATGAAACCTAGAGGAGCATTTGAACGATATTACCATATGTGGCGGTTGTTAATTCTTAATTTAAGGTAACCTTAATCTAAGGTAACCTCTTAGAAGGGCCTTTAAGAATGAATTCAGAGACGGTGGGATCCGGAGATCTAGTGGATAATTCCTGATTTCCATTTTTGCAGATTTATCGATTATAGTCATGTTTCTTTAAAAATAATTGGGGCAAATAAAAGCTTTTAAGTATATGTCAATAATGTTCGGCATTGACGGTTTCTGCTCGTCGTTCCTTTTCAAAAAAGGAAGGTCCAATAATTCTTTGTGCGATATACTGCACATATCGATAATAAGCACAGTAATCTGTGACTTTTTCACTCTGAGGAGAATTGTAGTTATGTGTCTCAGTAATGTGAATTTTGATTGTAACAAATCCATTTACGTCAAATTCCGTCCACAACTTGTCAAATTTTTCATGTGCATCTGTAAGATTTAAGAAAGTATGATTTAATTCTAATTACAGCTCGGAATCATGAGAGTTAAGCTCCTATACTACCAGGTGTGGCGATCAATAATTCTTAATTTTTTCTTAAAAATAAACTATATTGTGGGAGAAAGATAAAAAATGGTTTGTTTAAAGTATGCGCCATCGTCAGTTTCACATTTTTCCCATCTCTCTGGCAATTTGTGAATGCCTTCCCAGATAAGCCGCACATTTAGGTGAGGTGGTCTAGTCATTTTTTTGAGGTGGTCCAGTCATCAAGCCATTTTTCGACATCTCCATAATTGTTAAAGTGTTTCATAAAAATTGCGTGAGACATCGATGAAAACAAGTGGTAGTCGGAAGGGGCCAAGTCTGGTGAGTACGGCGGGTGGGGCAAGAGTTCTTAGGTAAGTGCAGAAATGCAAAATCACTTGTAGCCCATGCTGGTCGTTTTCCGATTAACGCATGGTTCAAATTGATGGTAGCGAAAGAACCGGGACCATTCGGGAACCATTTGTGATCGTCTGTCAACATTTAACCTCTCTGCCATTGTTTGTTCTTTAAGATAACATAAAAATTACTGTATTATCATATGTAGTTATCATAGTGCTTGTGCCTCAATTTAAAGTTCTTACGCTCATTGAATACCCATTTAACATACCCGGTCTCAATTCTTCTATTGGAACCTTTGGTGTGAAACACTAAACTTGAAAAGAGTTACCACTAAACACCAAAACACTTTTTTGAACTGCTCGACGAACGTTTCGCTAGCCATGTTAGCATCATCAGGAGATGATTTAATCTTCGGGAGATGATTTTTTATAATTTTTTTTTGTATTCTCCATAAGCCCACTGTGCAATTTTTCGAAACAATATATATTTTTTGGATTCAGTCACCAGGAGATGATTCAGATTAAATCATCTCCTGATGGTTGATGGTTCCTAACATGGTTGGCGAAACGTGCGTCGAAAAGTTTCAAAAAGTGATTTGGTGTTTAGTGGTAAATCTCTTCGAGCTTAGTTAGTTACTGAAGGTTCCAATAGAATCAAATCATTATCAAAAGACATCATTTTGGGACATTGGGGAACATTGAGAAGGCTGTAACCGACCAGTTGAAGGCGATTCTTGTATCCAGAGTTCCAGAACTGCTGTGAAGAGTAGAGAAACAGTCAGTCATAATGGCAACTACCTTGAAGGAAACAATGTAGAATTATACTTCTAATGAAATAAAACATTTTTAATAAATCAGTCTCAGTCATCACTCCATTTACATACCTCGCTGCAGGTTTCCTAGCGACAATTATTTTCCGAGGTGGGGCCGCTAAACCCACGTTCAAAAAGGTAGCCTATACTTAAAGGAAATTCATTTTCAATAAAATAAGTAAGACTTATATTTACTAAGACTTATAAATTTCCACTATATAAAAAAATGTACAGGGAAGTCCAAAGAGTCCAAACTTTTTGGAACGAAATAAAAAAAACAAGTTTATCAATTTTAACAAATTTATTATTAGAGAATTATTATCTTAGATTTTACAAGAATTCTTGGAAATCTATTTTCTGAAGAACATTGTCTATATGTGTTTCTGACTTGGCACTCCTGAAGCTGACCTCTAAAATTTGCCAAAACGCGGCGGCAGTTACGGCTTCGATTCCTTGCCCAATATTTTTCTTTAGATCTTCCAGAGTGGCGGGGCGGTTGCGATACACTTGACTTTTATATATATATGTACTTGCGGTACACTTGATTTTTATTTAAAAAAAATACAGGGAGTGAGTTAGGTCTATGCGCTGGGGTATCTCCTCTTCGAGAAATGAATTGTCCCGGAAAAGCGCCTGGACGACTGCCAGATTGGAAGTGGCAGGTGGTTCGGTCCTATTCGATCCTAGTGTCCTACGTGTATCTTTCAAATTGTTGAAGGGTAGCAGTGAAAAAGTGAAAAAAGTTACAAATTTTCTACAGCGCAACCAAACATTATCAACCTTTTGGACTGATTGTTAGATTGTCGATACACAGTGCCTTCTTTAGTTACGAAGACTGATTGTTAGATTGTCGATATACAGTGCCTTCTTTAGTTACGAAAACTACAATATTAAAATTTTAAGTAAGAAAATGCAATCAATATAAAAGGTCTACCAATAAGAATGATGGAACTTCAAAATTAAATAAAACACACATTTTTTGCTCAAAATCTGCCCGATTGTTTTATTTAAGAGATTCAGATCTGAAATTTATGATTTGATTAAAATTTCAAGCAAAGGCCACCACGGCCTTTTTTGAAGACTCTGATCCGGTTGCCGGAAGCTGTTTTGGCTACGGTCCGCACTTCGTTTAAAATCCAGTTTAGCTGGGAAAAAAAGACAAAATGAAAAATAATAATAATAATTTATTGAATCCTCAAGACAATACAAATATGCATGAATCAAGTCAAAACAAGAGCATGCACATTGCCACACTTCTGTGCATACAAAGAATATATAACATTTAAAACTACATAAAAACATTTTATTCTTGATAAGGTATATAATTTAATAATGTAATAATGTATTTATTCAAACCCCACAACAATACAAATATCCATGATTAAGTCGGATTGACAGAATTGACAGAATGTTCAGTGACACGACCTCAGAAACAATACATGATATGATAATCTTGCACAAATAAACATTGTATACATAAATAAGCATTGAATCTAATTATTGATATGATATATATTCTTCTAAACTATAAAAACTTTGACTTATAAGAAATTCGCCGACTGATTTTTTAAATTCGTTGTCATTCTGAATATGCTTAAATCGTTGTGGCAACTTATTATACAGCTTCACACCCCTATAGTAAACATTATGTTCAACTATCTTACATGAATGTATTGGTAAAACAAGTTCATCAAAGCCTCGTGTGTCATAGTGATGAAAATCACTATTTTTTACGAATGCTACAAAATTTCGCCTGACAAAAATGATAATCTCCAAAATATATAGTGATAGTAGAGTCAAAATCCTGCATTGTTTAAAAATTGGTCGGCATATTGCCAGTAGTGACACCCCACCCATCATTCGAATTATTTTTTTTGTATTTTGAAAACACGCATCAGATGAGGCGACCTACCCCAAAATATCAAACCATACCTAGCGCGACTGTAAAACTCTGCATACTGATATGAATGCACAATATCCGTGGTACCAACTCGTTTCAACCTATAAACAGCTTATGAGACAGCAGCTAATTTCTTGCATAGTTTAGGTATGTGTTCATCCCAGCAAAGTCTATTATCGAGATGAACACCCAGAAATCTAGTACAGGATGTTTGTTGTATAGACTTACTGTTAATTTTTAGTATCATTCGCATCGATTTCATCAAATTCCAGGAAACAAAAAATTCTAGAATTGCCTTGTAGTGCTCGTTATTGATAGTAACGGTGCCTTCTTCCTCTTTTTTAAAGAAATAACTACCGATGACTCCTCTATGCCAAAATCCACACCAAACTATGATCTTTTGCGGATCCAAAGAACTGTCATGTACCACGTGTGGATTAGATTCGCACCAATACCAACAATTTTGTTTATTGACGAAGCTATTGAACCAGAAATGAGCCTCATCGGAGAAGATGATTTTGCGATGAAATTCGTTGTCGGCATGCATTATTTTGAGGGCCCAATTGGCAAATTCACAACGAACGCGATGGTCGTTTAGCTTTAATTATTGTGCCAGTACCATCTTATACGTATACAAGCCTAAGTCCAACCTCAAAATTCGGTAGGATATCATTGGCAAGAGGCCTAACTCTTGCGAGCGGCGAGCAACCGAGACATCATTTTCGGCCACACTTGTTTGAACGGCGGCAATATTCTTAACACTTTTGGCTTTTTTTTTGTCGTATAGACTCCACACTCCTGGAGAGTAAACTCACTTTCACATTTTCTAATAACACGTTCAATAGCCTGTTCTGAAGGACCACCACGATGGGTCCGAATTGCTCGTTGATTAGTACGAGGAGACCGCGAATTTGCGTAACAAAACTGTACAATTTCCAAACGTTCTTCTAACTTGAAACGAACCATGATTTAATTGCAAACCTTTTGGAAAACAACTGACTTAATGTCTTGACATGCAATATTAAAATCACTAGGAGTGAGTCATTGAAGTCTACTTGGTCATTTAGGAGAACATCCAAATTTTTTCTTTTATTAATTTCTAAGCTTTCTAAGAGATTTATTTATGTCATGTAAAATTTCAAAATTTTCATTTAAAGTCCGATTTTCTGAATGGTTCTAAATGGTTAGCATAATGAGAATTATGGTGTTACTTAATATGACTTTTTTCAGATGTTCCTGTTTGACCAACATGGGCTTTGAACAAGTAAACTTCTGATCTATAAATGTTTTCGTTTGACTTTTATTATTTTTAATAAGACGACCCCAATTATTATTTCTTTTCAAGGCAATTTTATATTAATTGTGTTTGATAATTGTTTTGAAAAGATTTGGTTACTTTCCCTATATATGTACGTGTTTTGTACTCATTTTTGATATTAATGATGTATTAAATTAATATTTTTTTAATACTATTTTAATGTTAGTAGTATTTAGTATTTTATTAATATTAATTATTTTGTTTATAATATTTTAATCATATCCACTTTCACCGTGAACTGTTTGATGACATTGAATTATTTGTTGCAATTATCTAATGATTTTAGGATGTTTAACAGTCTAGGTGTATATGCATTTCATGCCGCCATCTTTTGCGAATAAGGATGATATGATATCTTATGTATTACTACATCTGTACGAGAAGGTTTATGAAACAAGGTAAACTCATTTCTATTTTCTCTTTTTAGTAATTGTTAAATCTAAAAATACTGGAATAAAAGGAAAAATTTGGATATTCCACTAAATGATGGTTCAAAAAATGGTTCACCTTTATTAAATTTATATTACACGTCTAACCATTGAGCATGGAATTCACGACCAATATAATTTATTATGTTATTAGGTTGACGTACTTTTAGGTAGTCTCTAGTATATATTGGCTTTTCTTACTTAAAATTTTAAGATAGTAATTTCGTATATGAAGAAAGCGTTATGTTGTATCATGTTATTCCTTTTTAGCGTATCACATCCATAGTTCATATGGAATTTGAATAATGAGCTAAATCTATATTCAAATTCCTCTGTCCTCTTTTATATATTCAGGTTGTTGTATGTATACAGTATACAGGTATATTAATGTTTGTCTATAGTGTTTAGTATTAATATTCCATACAGATCATTTACTTTCATGATTTTTAAACGATTATTTCAAATAGTAGGTGTACCCATAAGTAATGTGGGTTTCTTCAAATTTTAAAAACATCGCTGTCTACTGACAATATTCTTAGTTAAATATTTTGATATTTAATCTGACAAACATTTGGCGAACCCTATAAGAATGGAAGAGCAAAGTGTGAACAAGTTCCATATTAACCATTTGATGCATTATGAGTTTCGAAAGCGTACCAGTGCCTTTTAGTACTGTTTATTCTGATGTTCTGGATAGCAGAAAATGATAGTATTGGTTTAAAAAAATTTAAGAATTTTGACGACGATATAAAATTGGAAACACCTGTCAAATAAGGATCTGTTGTTGACAGAAAACTGATTCTGATATCAAATAAACTATCCAAGAATTTGCCATAACGGTTAGATCTTTCCAACGGTTTTTGAAATAACTGAACAAAGTGGAAAGAGAAGGAATGTGGTTGTCATTTTAACTTTCACTTGAAGAAAATTCAGCGTGTAATTTACAAATTGTTGCTAGAGATGAAAAGTAGATTCTATACAGCAATGTACATAAATAAAAACAATTATTAACACCAGGAAAAAAGTTTTCCTGTCAGTATGGTGGGAGTTTACAGGATTTATTCCGTATCAGCTTTTGAAGTCCTAATTATTATTGTGCTCAGCTTGATAGACTAAAAATGGTTTTGATCCAAAAACGTCCATACAGATTAATGGTGGAGATGTTATTCTACAGCATGGCAGTGCGAGACTTCATAGTGTCAAAATCACCCAAGAAAAACTCAGAGTTATCTTGGGAAGTACTTCCTCACCCACCGTATTCTCCTGATGCTGTCAGATTACCATCTTTTCACCTCAATGAAATATTTTCTTCATGGAAAAAAAATTTCTTACTGCGACAGCTCTCAAAACCGCACTCAAAGAGTATTTTATTTCACACAAATTTATCAATTCGTCGCCGTTCGCAGGAAGGTGGACTCTGTTATTTGACTATGAGGAAAATTTGGCGTAAAGATCGTGGCGTGGTCTTACAAGAACCTGTCTGGTGGCTTCCAGCTTATCCAAGAATTCAAGCTGCAAGATCATCGATTCAATTTGAAAATCAATTGCAATTTGACCCATATTTAGCCGCAAAATTTCGTTCAGCGACGAAGCTCATTTTTGGCTAAATGGTTACGTTAATAAAGAAATTTACCGCACTTGGAATGAAAATAATCCGCAAATGATCCGACAATTGCCGTTGTATCCAGAAAAATGCACGCTGTGTTGCGGATTGTACGCCGGTGGCATCATTGGGCCGTATTTCTTTAAAAATCAAGCTGGAAGCACCTTACCGTTAATGGACATCAATTACAGAGTGATGATCAATGATTATTTTATTGCAAATTGGAAAGGTTATTTGGAGAAGATGTGGTTTCAACAGGACGGCTCCATATGTCATACAGCTAACGCAACAATCGATTTATTGAGAGAACAATTTGATGAGAAAATTATTTCGACGAACGGGCCTGTTAATTGGCCAACAAGGTCATGTGATTTTATGCCTTTGGATTATTTTCTTTGTGGTTATGTTAAATCTTTGATCTATGCCGATAAACTGGCATCTATTGACGCCTTGGTGCCACCATAACTCGGACAATTGCGAACATAACACCCCAGTTGCTTGAAAAAGTGGTCGAAAATTGGATTGACCGAATGGGCTTTGCCAGAAGTAGTCGCGGCGGACATCTGTCCGAAATTGTCTTCAAACATTAATGCCATTGAATGTTATTTCACATAAAATAAATAGTTTCAAGGCGTCTAATTTGGTTGTTGTTTATTTGAATTTAAAGTTCGGAGGCAATAAAAAAATCACCCTATACATAGGTAAGAAACAAACCTTTATATAAAATACTGTTTTGATTCACCTGTTCTTCTATTTTTTCACGCATAGTTTCACAGAGGGCTCTTAAAAATAACCATGATGAGAACGCTCGCAACTTTCCAAATAATTCTCTAAAAGTTTCTTAAAATTAATAGTACGAGAAAGCTGGGACAAGAACGAGAGAATTGCTTTAATCGTATGTAGTAGCGGTAAAATTAAACTTTATGTTATCTTATCTCATTTATTATCACAAGGTGTAGGCATATTTAAGAT
Organism: Cosmopolites sordidus; assembly: GCA_031761425.1. Classification (NCBI taxonomy): domain Eukaryota; kingdom Metazoa; phylum Arthropoda; class Insecta; order Coleoptera; family Curculionidae; genus Cosmopolites; species Cosmopolites sordidus. The sequence continues at coordinate 73,203 of JARFXV010001704.1, read as the reverse complement.
ATATCATTTTAAACATAAGCTAGGCCGCACAAAATACTGTGACATAGAACACAATATACTGAGCTTTTCATCTCATTTATTGCATAAAGATTGATATTTTATTCTTTTATACTTAATGATATTTCATCATTAAAATTGTTCGTTGCATATTTGTTGTATTGGATCTAAGTGCAATATTTATATGCGTTAAAGGTAACAAAAACTTTTGGTTACATATTTCGATACCTTAAAAAAACTAAAAAATAAAAAAATTATTGAGTTGCCCGAAAAGTTCGTAGGGATATTCCATTAGTTGCTCTTTTAACGCTTGTAAACAAAAATCTGTGTTGGATTAGTAATGTTTATTTACATATTATTAATTCCTGTGATATTTACAATGCTATTTTTAGATTTGCTTTGATTCGGTTCGGCTCGGTTCCGATCAAGCAACAGAATGCTCATTTTGGCGGAGATGCAGGTTGTGCATTCCACATGAGATTATGGAACCCAGCGATTGTGGCTGTATAACTTTCAACTACTGTTATTTATAATAAAAAAAAACTAATATATATATATATATATATATATATATATATATATATATATATATATATATATATTTACATGTAAATACAAATGCCACATCTTTTTTGTCGAAGCACGTGTTAATAATAACAAAGTCAATTCGTTATTTTTTATAAATAAATAATAATTTTCTAATAATTCTTAAGTTTGTTTTAGTATCTATATAAATAAAAATGTAAATGTTCGTTTGTTCAAAATCTTAAATCTCCGAAAGTTCTTCACCGATTACTTTGAAATGTTGAAACAATGTTGCATTCGAATACGTGCGTGTTTTTATATACCTTTTATATAGATGTCATATCTGTGACAGGGGAAAACATGCTTTAAAAAAATAAACAGCGCCATCTGTTGGACTTAAAAACAACACACGATATACTAAATATTTTACGGCAATGGGAGCGCCATAGCAAAATTTTTAGTGTCTAGGATTGTAGAGCTGATTTAGCTATATTTGGGGCGCTAAATCTAAATATAAATTCAATTTTTCTCTATCTGCTCTACTTGTTTAGATACATTTACTTAGCTATCAATATTTTTTTACAATTCAATACATTCGAGTATGGGTGTACACCCGCCAAATGCACACCAAATATCCTTGCTTTGTGGGCCTCTGGGATAGCAGAGACACACAACACTGGGTTAGAAAAGAGTGACCTAAGAGAGAAAGTGGACGTTCGAGAAAAGAATGTCATTAACGACCCCTTAGTTGGACGAGAGAATTTTTTTTTCCATTGCATATCAAGCTAAGCCTAATAAATCAATTTGTAGAGGCTCTTGATAAGAATGGGTCAGGCTTTGCATATATAAGGAAAAAAATGCCTCAATTGAGTACGGAAAAAAATATAGCTGGAATATTTAACGGCTCATAAATTAGACTAAGGATCTTACCTTCGTAAATTCGATGAATGAGGCTGAGGGAAAAGCTTGGACTTCATTTGTTGCAGTTGTCGGAAATTTTCTGGGCAAACGCAAAGCTCAAAACTATGTTGAAGTGGCAAACAAGATGCTTAACAGTTTCAGATCCCTTAGGTGTAGCATGAGCGTTCGGGCGCACTATTTATTCAACCACTTAGACCGTTTTTCTCAAAATTTAGGAGACACCATTGAGGTTTGGTAAAAGATTTCACCAGAATATTAAAACTATGGAGGACCGCTACCAAGGAACATTACTGCTGGAGTTAACAAGGGGACAGTTCTAAAATACATTCAAGAATGTCACGGAAAAGAAGCATCTGACGTGTTCAGTGACTAGTTGGTTTAATCGATTAGTTTTTCCTCAATCTTTGTATATAATAATATTTGTATAATATAATAAGGAAAATTCCGTGTTTAGTTTTTATATTTGATCAATGGGTGTAACTTAAAATAGTGTAATGTATATTTTCCTAAAATGTTATATCTTAGAAATTTGAGCTTCTTGGCAAAAATTAATGCCATATTTAAATTCAGGGCACCAAATTCGTATGAAATCAGCTCCAAATACCCCGGCACCTAAACAACTGTTGGCCTGTGTTATCTTCAAAATTCTTGCTACTTGCACTGCTTGACCGATGACGGAGTGGGTCAAGCACTTCCCACCACTCCCCGTCTGCAGGACAAGAGTAAACAAAGGAAGGTGTTGTCTTTATATGTCAGTATACAATTTATCTAGTTGCCGTGTTTAAGCTTTCTGAATATAGCTACTTATGGTACTCTTCTTTACCTTTTTCGCTACACATATTCTTCTTTATTAGCTGCACACTGGCAGAAGAGTGTTTACGTATCGTCAGTACTGATGTCTGAAGATTTGTTCCTGTTCTTCGGTGCATCAAGGAACACCCTTCTGAGCACTTTCGGAAACGTCTTCTCTGTTCGGTTCATCGATGTGAACTGAAAAATTAAAGGAATTCCTAAAACCCATTTAAAAAAATATTGTAACTATATGTGGTTTACGTACCAAAATAACAAAAATATTCCAATAGGTGACACCATTTTGCAGGCTAAAGTAAAGAGTTCACTGTGTGGTGAATGTGCTCTTCCGTCACAATATGCTCTTCGTCCACATGCGCCTTATTTGCTAGATAACTTTCTCTGAGCGCGATTACTTAATTTTCCCAAACTTGAAGAAATGCCTCATTCGACACAGAGTTGTTTCAAATAATAAGGCATAGAAAAATTAGGACTGCATTGGTCTAAATGTATTAAATTGCAAGGTGATTACGTAGAAAAATATAACAAAAATCTGAAAAATTGTGTTCTTTTTCAGAATGAGAACTTTTCGAGCGACCTTTGTCTGTTACACTAACTATTATATTTCCAAAAAAAAACATTAAAACTTATAAATGGTTATCAAACTAGTACTACGAGGTGTATCTATTAAATAACGAGACTGATGCTGTAAAACATTTTATTTTGAGTTCATACATATTTTCTTATTATCACCTTCGATATACACCCCTCCTCTATCCCTACAACGCTTCATGCGAATCTTCCATTGTTCGAAACAGTGCTGGAAGTCTTCTGTCAGTTCCTTCAGAACGCGTATCGCTTTCTCTTTCGCAGCTTCAACGGACTTAAATCTTGTTCCTTTTAATGCAGATTTCACCTTAGGAAACATGGATAGGAACATCTTGACAGATAATGCGGAATGAGCCGGTGCATTGTCTTGATGGAGAACCCACGACTTGTCCTTCCACAATTCGGATCGTTTTCTCCTTATTATTTTACGGAGTTCAGCAAGAACGTAAAAGTAGTAATGTTGATTAATAGTTTGACCTTCAGGAACCCAGTGAAGGTACACAATCCCGTGAATATCGAAAAAAATCGCAATCGTCATTGCTTTGAATTTTGATTTGCTCATTCGAGCTTTTTTGGCTCTCGGTGAATTTGGGCTCCTCCAGTGCCTGAATTGGCGCTTCGTTTTAGGATTATAAGTAAAAAGTCACGATTCGTCATATGTTATTATCCCTTCCAATAAGTTGGGGGCATTTTCAATGGCATTCAAAATGTCAGTACAAACATTTTTGCGAGCTTGTTCAAACGTGAAAAATTTTAAGCACCATTTTGGCATGTCAAAATTGTTATGTAAAATTTGCCGTACGCATTCTTTGTCAGTTTCAGCACGTATACTTAACCAATGATCAGATCGAACCAGATTACCGATTTTTTTCGATATTGTCATCCGTTTGTGACGTGGAAAGGAGACTCGGGCGTGGATCATCTTTAACGTCTTCTCGGCCATCTTGAAAACTCTTAAACGACTCAAAAATACGTGCACCCGATAAACATTCATTGCCATATACTTCTTTCAATAAATTATAAGTTTCAGTAGCGGTTTTTGTAAGTTTCAAGTGAAATTTCACAATGTGCTGCTCTATTCTTACACTGATGAATAAATTCTGCGGTTATACGGATTTGTTTACAGAAGCGAGAGGTACTGCATTCGAAAGAGAAGGCTTCACGCTAAACTCATCTCGTATATATTTTTGTAAAAGGTCATAGCAGCCATTTTTTTTTCTTATTTCTGCTAAAATTGACATTTGGATTCAGTATTGTTTGGCAAATCATCATGAAAAAATGTATAAACATAAACAAATTGTTCAAATCTCTTACAAAAATAATTAATCTATTCGGGCTACGTTTCGTGCCTTACGTGAAATTTATTGTCAACATAATCGACCTACAGAGATAACTATTCGTAATTTAATTTAAAAATTCGAATTAAATGATAATGTTTGTGATTCTAAGAATTCAAGTAGTCAAAAATTTAAAAATATTGCTGAAAACATTTTCAAGAACTAGAGTTTTCTTATGGGACTACATGAAATATTTTTCATAAAGATTTGCATTTCAAGGCGTATAAAATTCAGCTAACCCAAGAACTCAAACCAAATGATCATTTGTTGCGTAGACATTTTGTAGATTGGGGTTTAGAGCAACTTGAAACAGGTCCATTATTTCATGAAAAATCATCTTCAGCTATCAAACTCATTTTTGATTAAATGGCTTCGTAAATAAGCAAAATTATCGCATTTGGAGTAAATAAAACCCATATGCTGTTCTTGAAACATCTTTTCACCTACAAGAATTGACAATTTGGTGGCTGGAGGTGTAATTGGACCATACTTATTTGATAACAAGAATGTAAATGTAGTTGCTGTCATGAATTGGATGATTTTGATATGGACGACATGTGGTTTCAACAAGATGATGTAACATGTCATACATCTCATGACATAATCATTTTTCTCAAGAAATGCGGATGTTATCTGGCCACCAAGATCATGATATATGACCCTATTGAACTTTTTTCTCTGGGGTTATGTGAAATCATTAGTTTATACATTTGAATATAATACTACAAGAAAGAGCACATGATTCTGTAAGAGGGACCAGAATGGTAACTGCATATGGGCGACTACTGTTCCCAGTTTAGCTGTGGCGTAGGACGGTATGAATAAAAGCAAGAAATTGATACAAGTTTACCGTTGTTTAAAACAATAAATTGTTTGTATTTTGTATAATTACAGTTACTGTATCAAATTAGAAGGCTTACTAGATCCTGCAGAGAATGTCAACTACTATTTAATTCTCAATTTTATATTTAAATTAAAATAGTTTCAGAAGAGGAGTATAAGAAGAAGATGATGAATATAGAGAGAATATAATAAGTTGATAGTGTTTATTTCTGTCCGGCAAAATGTAAAAATTTAAATTAATAAAAAAAAATCGATTTTTTCAAAGAGTAAAGTGTCTTTTATGTGACTAATACGACAAAAAGTTATTAAGAAATTGGAATCTCCTGTCATAAAATCTTATCATTTCCAAAAATTGCTTAGGTAATTAGTTGCATCTTGCACTGAGTTGATGTTCATATTTAAATTAGGTATACATATTCGCAATGAAATAAAAAGCCGTAATATTCACAAAATTATTTATTATTTAAATATATACATCCTTTCTGTATTTAGTTGTTCAGTATTTATTGTCTCTTAAACAAAATTAAATTTGTATGCATACTACGAATTTTTTCATCTACTACAGTGTTTTTACAAATATAATTAATTGTTGTGGTGTAATTAGCCAATAAATAATAATATAATATAATATAACTAAAGTGGGAGATATAAACTCATTTTCCACAACAAGCAGAAAACTTTCAAGAGTATATACTATGAAACATGTTTATCAAAATGATTAAATAAAAAAAATATATATTTTAAACGGTCCACTTCAATTGTTGGAACAGCATTTGGTAGTGTATCACTTTTACCTTAGATGTTCGATCAAAACAATCCTCAGCAGAATAATGGGAACATAAAAAACTTCTGCGGCTTGGAATAAGGTCTGACTTTTTATAGAAACCTTGAAAAAAAGATAAACTAGTTTAATAACATGAAATCCAAATCAAAATAGAAGTAACACCTACATTTATTAATGCAATAATTTCTGAAAAAAATAGATTGTAAAAACGTTAACACTCTGTATTATTAGTTATATTTTAGAGGTTTTTTTTTTATATGGGTAAAGTAACACATTTTATATGTATCAAACGAAAACTAAAAAATAATCCGAATTTTTAAGGCCCAGTATCTCAGAAAACTAAACATTTTAGAACACACGTTAAAAACTAAAAAAAGTTCTAAAACAAAATAATCATTACATTGATACTATTATAATTATATTATTTTATCTAATATCAATTTGACTACACCTATGCATACCAGGCGATTTGTTGGCTTCATAACCTTAAAATTTCATTCAAACAAAATTCGTTTTTATTTTCAAATAATTGACAAATTTAGTATTAAAAGCACTTATCTATGTAATGTTACTCCTCAGTTTTTATTTTTTCGTCACTAGACGACACAAAAAGAGAATTCCAGTACACTTATTCGGTCCTTATTATTGATTAAAGCAAATTAAAACTGCCGAAAACTACTATTAAACTTCTAAGTTATTGACACCTACTATCAAAATTCCAAAGCAATGAGTCATCTTTAGTGCTTCAATATGGCCCTTTCCGTCCCCATTTATATGTGCATAAAGATACAGAAGGCTCGTTCCTGTTAGTTTTTCATTCAAAGGTTTACACCAATAAATCACAAACAGTCAATGACCTTAAAACCAACATTATTCGTGTTATTGGTGAAATAAACACCGATTTATGTGACAAAGTGATCAAAATTTGGTGTTTCAGAATAGAATTTTTTTTAAAAATCCAGAGGCGATTCTTTACATGAAATTATTTTTAAATAAAAATGCTATGAACCAATATTTAAAATAAAAAAAATCAGTTTGATACCTTATACCGTTTTTTTTATTCAAATTAAAAATATATAGATCTTATTTTATATACATTCTGTCAAAAAAGTACCGGGGTTTGATCATTTAAAAACACCACTTAAATGGATTGTCAAAATTACTTTTATCGCTAAGTTGGCACAACTGTGCTCTATACTGACGCGGAGTTTGAACGTCATCTGTCATTTAGTTTGTTTACAGTGCTCGATTTTGTCAGTTCATCTCAAGTGTGTTTTGCGATTTTTTCAATGGATAAAAACATCGAACAAAGAATTTATCTTAAATTTTGCATGTTGCAGAAGCCTTACGGTGAATCGACTTTATCAAAAACACGTGCATATGAGTGGTACAGGGCATTCAAAAGCGGTCGAGATGTGGTGAAAGATTTGCCTCGCTCTGGTCGGCCATCAACGTCTTCAACTGAAGTTAACATCGCTAAAGTGAAGGAAATGGTAACTGAAAATCAGCATTTAAGTTTGAGAGAGATAGCCGCTGATCTTTCTGTGTCTCAAGAATTAATTCGTACCATTTTAAGCGATTGTTTGAGCATGAAACGCGTTGCCGTTCGACTAGTGCCGTAAGACACTAGTAATTGACGATAAGACCTGGGTATACGAGTTTGACATGCAAACCAGTCATCAAGCTTCGGAATGGCGCCTTCCAACTGAGCTGAAACCGAAAAAACCACTGCATCGAAATTCTTGCCAGGAGGTCATACGGTAATTAAAGAATATTATCTGAACGTCATGCGGCGTTTGAGAGAGCAAATTCATCGAAAAAGGTCAGATTTGTGGAAAGAAAACTCTTGGATTTTGCCTCACGACACTGCACCGTCTCACAAGGCTATCATTGTGAACGAATTTCTGGCCAAAAACCCAACAAACACCATCAAACAACCACCGTATTCACCTGATATGGCCCCGGCCGACTTCTTTCTCTTTCCAAAACTCAAATTACCACTTCTAGGCACCCGTTTTCAGTCGATAGAAGACATAAAAGAGAATTCGCGGCGAGAACTGAAGTCGATTCCGAAAAATGCTTTAAAAAAATGTTTTGACAATTGGATTATTCGTTGTCATAAGTGTATTAGTTCGGAAGGGGCCTACTTTGAAGGCGATACAATAAATTTGGATAAATAATAAACATTTTGTGTTTTATTGACCAATTCACAGTACATTTTTGATAACATGTATGTATCGAATTTTTGGAACGAGTTTTTTTTCTTTTCAATTGCTAAGAACCGTACTTAACTTGCAAGAGCTCACTTCAAGCTACAATACAATAATTAATACAAAATACAGTAACATGTTAAGGAAACAAATTAATGTTACATTGTTTTTTCTATCTTGTTGCTCATCCGATAAAATCTCCACCAAACAACTCAATAAATACAAAAAAGTTTCGTCAATGACGTCAGTCAGTATTTAGATGGATAGATATTTGAGCTCGTAAAAGAACGAACGTTTCAAAATTGGGATGTGATTGGCGACATTGTTTTGTTTGGACCGATTTCCAATGTTTCAACTGACAGCTTCGATGATGTGCCGAAATCAAATTTACGTAACAAGCTAAAACAAACAGCTTTCTGTTTTTTTTTCTCAGGCTTATCAACGAGTAAATATATTATCTTAGATCTCTTGAAACTATATATTTTATATGAAATAACATTCAATGGCATTGATGCTTGAAAACAATTTCGGACAAATGTCCGCCGCTGCTACTTTGGACAAAGCGCATTATATCAATCCAATTTCCGACTACTTTTTGAAGCAATTGGGGGTCATATATCCGCAATTGTCACAGTTATGTTCGCTTCCAAGGCCTCAATAGCTGCTGGTTTATCGACATCGTCCAAAAATTTAACATAACACCAAAGAAAACAATCAAAAGGTGTTGAATCTCATGACCTTGGTGACCAATTAACAGGTCCGTTCCTCGAAACCGAATTATTCCCGCAATAAATCGATTCTTGCGTTGGCTGTATAACATGTGGATCAGTCCTGTTGGAACCACATCTCCAGATTAGTACCATTGATATTCGGAATTCAAAGTCGAATAACAAAGCCTAGCTGCTTGCAAATGGGGACAAATTGATAAATTTGAATCTTCATCAACACTGCCAGCAACAACGGCGATATTTTCTTCGCAATGCACAATTCTTTGTTTTAATATCGAGCAGCGTGAAATGCGTTCGAAATTTGTCGATAATTCAGCGAATACATCGCTTGGTTCGGCGATTATGTGCACCATAAAATTGCTTTATAACTTGCACAAAACACTGATTTTGATAATAAATTTCGACAATTTCCAAGTGTTACTCTGATTTTAAACATTCTGTGATGATTCATCAAACGATACAGAATAAATTTGACTACTGTGAGCTCAAATTCACAGTTCGTTTGACAGCGACTCCTATCGGAAGTTCGGACACATTAAAAAAACCACCCTTTATTACTGCAAATTGATCTCAAACCTGCACGTAGAGATCGAAAAAGTTGAGGGTCCTCTATTTGGATCTTTGATTATAAAACTACATGAAGGAGCAAATTATTCTGTAACTGGGACCAGAATGGTACCTACATATGGCCGACTACTGTTTCCGGTTTGGCAGTGGCGTAGGCTAGTATGAATAAAAACAAGAAACTGATAAAAGTTTACAGTTGTTTAAAACACCAAATTATTGTATGATTATCGTTACTGTATTAAATTAATAAAGAACTACTATATACGGTAGAGAAATGTAAAAATTTAGATTAATTAAAAAAATCATTTTTGGTTAATGTAAAGTGTCTTTTATGTGACCGATACGAAAAAAAGGTATTTAGAAATTGTAATCGCCTGTTATAAAATCATATCATTTTCAAAAATTGGTTAGGTAATCAGTTGCATCTTGCACCGAATGAGTGTTCAAATTTAAAATAGGTGTATATATGTATATGTATACATATATATATATATATATATATATATATATATATATATATATATATATATATATATATATATATATATATATATATATATATCAAAGGTAAATGTTTTTCAAAATGATAACATAAAAAAATTACATATATTGAACAGTCTACGTCAATTGTTACAACAGCCTTTGGTAGTATTCACACTTTTACAGTAGATGTTCGATCAAAACAATCCTTAGCAAAATGATGGGAACATACAAACCTACTGCGGTTTGGAATAAAGTCGGACTTTTTAATAAAATTAATCCACTGTGTTCTATTTGGAATCTTTAGGAAATCTTCAAAAAAGATAAACTGGTTTAATAACATGAAATCCAAATCAAAATAGAACTAACATTTACATTTATTAGTACAATAATTTATGAAAAGGATTATAAAAAGGTAACACTATGTATTATTATATATTTTTTATAGTTTATGTGAGTAAAATAACATGTTTTATATGTATCAAACGAAAACTTAAAAAAAATCTAAATTTTTAAGGCCCAGTATCTCAGAAAACTAAACATTTTAGAACATTCGTTAAAAAAATTTAGTTCTAAAAAAAGATAACCACTATCTTGAATAACATTATAATTATATTATTTTACCTAAATCAATTTGACTACGCCTATGCATACCAGGTGATATGTTGGCACATAACCTTAAAATTTCATTAAAAAAAATACGTTTTTATTTCTAAATAATTGACAAATTTAGAATTGAAAGCACTTCCCTATGTAATGTTACTCCTGAATTTTTATTTTTTCATGTTAGGAATAACTTCAAGTCGCACAGCTAACCATATTTTGTGTGTTTACCTTACTTACCATGTTATTGCTTTTATTGTCAATATAGTAAGTATTAATATGTATTTACACTAGGACATACAAAAAGAGTATTCCAGTACACTTATTCGGCACTTATTATTGATTAAAATATACGAAAATTACACAAGTCTACTATAAAACTTTTAAGTTGTTGGTACCAACTACCAAAATTTCAAAAACAATGAGTCATCTGTGGTCTTTCAATATGGCCGTTTCCTTCTCTATTTATATGTGCATAAAGATAGGCAAGACTCCTTCCTGTTAGTTTTATATTCAAAGATTTGGATGTTACTAATTTTTACCCCATTACTAGGCTAAGAAAATCGGCATAATATTTTAAATGGCATTTTTGTGCACTCAACTAGTTTTCTGATAACTGTGGTTATTCCTATCAATACTCCAGGGTGGAAATTGAAATGTGTGGAGCTGGGCAGCATCAGATGGGTTGAAAAAAATCTAGGCCAAATTTGAGATCCAACTGATACCACTAAAGCTTTATAGGATATGGATTTTGAGAATAGTTTGTTGGTTCTGCATATTAAGGGATATAGTAGTTTGAGAATACCGTATTCTTTATATAGCGATTGCTGGATTTGGGAGGACCATTTTGGTGATCTATCAAAATGCAGTCCCAGATAGGTTGCTTCTTTTTCTGCAATCAAGATCTCAGGATTTTATCTCTCACTAATTGGGCGTCGCACATAGGGGTATTTAAGCCAAAAAGCTGGCCTAAATTCGGTAATTACAAACAGGTCAATTCTTGAAAATGGTGAACACCTGACCAACGGCAAACATCAAACGAACAATGGATATGATTCTTTTGTTCTCTGAGTCACTCAGTGTGGCATGGTTAGTCGTCGTCACTTTGCTGTCTGCTCGTATTGACTTCGAGTGATAACTAAAATGAAACGTCATTTTCTGTGTCTGTTTTACCGAGTTTTCTCTGTGAATTGTGATGATTTTTATAATCGATATTGATTGTTGAGCCAAGTACGTACTCATGTAGTCACTATTTGAAACTTTAAATTATCATTATAGTTTTCCGTGCCGACAGGTCCCCAAAGATTACGCAAACTGCTGTTTTTGAACACTTATTTATGTATAGGTAGGTCATCGCAAGTATGCATATCTTAGGTAACTATTAATGAAAAGGCAAGTTTAAGTAATGGATTTAATCATATTGACAAACAAAATAATATAACTATTCAGGATAATTCCTTTTTAAGGTTTCTTTTTTGCAGTCTGGATACATATTTATATGTTCTTGCACACAGCGTAGTAGGAACTGTTTTTGTTCTTGTTTTGCAGTAATCAAACCATGGAAGTATTGCATTAGCTTAACAGCTCTTTCAGCTATATCATTTACTGCTTTTAAGCTAGAAACCTTCTTTTTAGCTTGCACATAGGCTGATTTTTCTTCACAGGAAGATATGTTTTCTTGTAGGAAACTGCTGTCAATTTTTAATCGCGAAAACAAATTTTTGCGCTTGACGGAGACGAAATCGCTCAGGGATTTCCCTAAAACAATAGTAATTAGTAAATTAGTATCACAATTAAATTGATAATTTAATTAAAATAACAGTGAAATTAAAATAACAGGTCAAACAAAACTATCACCATATAACGAAACATGTCTTCTGTCGATGGAACATATCTCTTCCCAAAATCACATGTACTTTCTCTTTGTAAGTTAGCTACAATATTGATCTTGACTGAACTTTTTCAGAGCCACTTTAGAAATAGATTTGTCAATTGTTTCATATTCTTTCAACGCCTTTAAAAAACGGAAGTCTTGATTCGGCGCCTTCACTGCCAAACTACATCCAAGCTAAGGCTTTGCATAAACTGCCACAATGAATAAACAAACATCTTGCAGCGCCTGTTTGTATTTTACGCTCCTTTGTAACTGTGACTGCGGCTAACATATTTTCAAAGAGTAAATAGCTTTTGCCATCCATCGTGGGTGCTTGATGCATTGCACCAGGAGGTCTGATTTCAATTTTTTTTTCATTATCTCCCAAAAAAAGAATGGATAATTCGATCAGTTCTCGATAACCGTCATCGTGGGTAAAAAAACGTCACCAATTTGTGATACTGTTTGATAATATCAATACTTGTTTCGATAGCCTTAAGATTAATGTTCTTCCAGTGCTCTCTAAACTTATCGAATTGTGGAATTCCGGGACTGCTAGTGACTTGGTGGATCTTTGATTCAAACGCACTTTTAAGAACCAACTCATAAACATGATGGCGACAAGCAAAAAGTAACAGTTCTCGTTCCAATTTTTGTTGTGAAATTACGCAAGCTCCATTCAAGTGCCCTGTATTAGATGCTGTCGGATCACAGCACATTATTTGTACCTTGTCACTTAGGTTGCAGTCATACAGTGTGTTTGAAACTGCTTTGGCTTGATCTTTGCCACAGGAAATCTCCAGTTTAGGTACTGCAAGAAGTTGCCCTACTCTTCAAATGAATTAAGGATCGGCAGACGTTCTTTAGAACTTCTCACATCCAGGCCAGGTAATAATTTTGCGTCCCAATGAACGGTAACTAATTAGGGTATATTATTCTTAAAATCGGCTTTTATTGATTCCGCTCTATGTTTTCTCATCTGTATTCGAACGCGTTGAATAGAAGATTTGTTGATTGGGTAGTCGTCGCAACTAAGACCGAGTGCTTCTACTGTAGCCTGAAGCATATAAAAATAATTTCTTACGCTTAGTTGACATCTATCTAAACATGCAACTAACTTTGCAGTGTTGAAATCTTTTCTTGCTCTTTTCGTAGTAGAAACAGAACTTACATTTCGTGATGTTGAAGGTAAGCGTTCGTCAGGACTTTCTTCAGAGCTGGTAGATTCATCTTGCGACGGTATACAGTCATGTAAAGTAAAAGATGACAATAAGCTCTCTGAAGACATTTGCGTGGCTCTTTTTTTTTCTTGATCTAGTTTTCTCTGCCTCGCTCTTTCTTCTTTCCCAGCTAACTTTTTATCTACGCTCGCCAAGCAACCTGGACGCCCGGCTCTCTTTGTTTTTGTAAGAAAATTTTATATTAATCTATAGTCATTCAATCAAGAGAATCAGCGTGTGCGATATCAAATAAATTATCCACGCTCTTTTGGAAATTCTCCTCGCGGTGTCTGTAAACATCCTGTGTTTTTTTTGCAGCTCCCGTCAAAATTACTAGAGATTCACAAGCTTCTTCATGCAGTTAGGTACAGCTTTGGTAGGTATTCTAGCCTTTTTCCAGAATATAATACACTCTCGAATGACAACACTTTCACTTACAGTGAATTGAACTTCGCGAATATTAAAAAATAAAACCGCGAGAACTTGCTAATTAGAAGGTATTTTTGCATCCGTAATTTGGCGATTTACGTTACCAACCAAAAAAAAAAACTTTTTTAGTGCTTCTTAGTTCCACTGACATCTTCAAAACATAAAACAATGCGCGTTAACTGCCCGACAAGCAGAGAGTAAATGACAAATAGCTAGAGCGCGCGATTCCTGAAGCGCAGCTTGTATGAACATGCTTTCCGCGCAAGTCGGCACGGGTGGCACTGCTCCAAAATAGGTAAAAAAAAATTAGTGTTTTAGGGTCCAATAAATAAAACTCGAACCTATGCGTTAGAAAATAAAAACGTTAAAAAATAAGGGACTCCCTATCCTATATGCATCGTTTAGATAAAGTTTTCTAGTGATGATTAATATCCTTTTTAGGATTTACCTGTAGGCGCTAGAATTTCCACCATCTGATTGCAGTGTTGAGCTGCAAATTTGAATATTAGTTCTATAATACTTTTTTTGTCAAAAGGCAAATCATGGCAAATCTAAAAGTAATCATTGTAAATACCACCGGAATGAATAATATGTAAATAAACATTACTAATTTAATACAAATTTTTGTTTACAAGCGTTAACAGAGTAACTAATGGAAAATCCTTACAAACTTTCTGGATAATCCGATATACAAGGTTAGTACAATAAATATCGGAACTGATTTTTTCTTGCCAATGGGAAGGGGTGGACAGTGGTTTTTATAAGTGATATCGGAGGTGGCTGATATTAGGTAACCTAGAAAACCTGGCTCGTGCAAGAAATGAACGTGTGTTTTAAGTTCGCGTCGAGAGTCAAGATGGAAGAAAACATCGAGCAGCGATGTGCCATCAAATTTTCCGTAAAATTGAACAAATCCTCTAAGGAGACTTTTTACATGATCCATGCGGCTTACAAGGACGAAACCATGTCCAGAACACGTGTTTTTGAGTGGCATAGAAGATTCAAACAAATAATTCAAATTCAATCTCTGCCCGAACCGATTAAAATGTGGCCAAAGTGCGAGAATTTCTGATCGTCGGTTTAGTGTTCGTTTGATGACACAGGAGTTGAGTTTTACAGAAATCAACTGCGCATTCAGTTGTAACCTACGATTTGCAAATGCGAAATTGGTGCCGAAGGCTTTGTCAGGTGAGAAGAATGGCGATTTGCCGTGAACTGTTGGATCTTTTGGAGACCAATCCAAATGTTCTGAACAGAGTGATAACCGGTGACGAAACTTCGAAACGATTCGGAGACCAAAAGGTAAAGTTCTGAGTGGCACACAAACGCATCTCAGCGACCAAAAAAAAGCTCGCAGGAGCAAGTCAAGAGTGAAATCGACGCTCATTACCTTCTTTGATTTAGGCTCAGTGAATCTACAACATGGCGTATTTTACGAAAGGATTTAACTCTCAAGACATATAATGTTCAAATAACAGAGGAACTAAAGCCACTGGATCATTTAAAACATCGTGCATGTCTCAATTGTATCAAAAAACCGACATGATTTTTCTCAAAAAGTCATCTTTTCAGATGAGGTACATTTTAAAATTGGTGGCTAAAATTGTGGCAAAATTACCACAATTGGGGTGAGGAAAATCCACTATTGATTCATGAGAAACCTTTAAATCCAAAACGAGTCACTGTTTGGTGTGCATTATGGTCAGGAGGTGTAATTGGGCAGTTTTTGGTGTGTGTTATTAGTGAATATGTAACTGTGAACGGTTTTCGATATTGTGAGATGATAACTCGATTTTTGTGGATTGAATTGAATAATATTGATCTAGAGGATATGTAGTTGCAATAGGATGGTGCTACACCTCACTCTGCTAATGAAACAATTGATTTATTGAGAGAAAATTCCTGGACGAGTTATTGGAACAAATGGTGATATTAATTGGGCACCAAAATCATGTGATTTGACTATTTGGTTTGGGGTTACGTGAAAAGCCAGGTCTATAAGAACAATCCACAATTGATTCTTCGAGTCATTAGTGAGATAGAGTCACGGTTATGTAGAGCGGGGCTAGTTGAGCAACTTTTCGCTTGTTCTCCCATAACTTTAATTATTACTTTTATATTCTTACTCTGTTAGGTTCGTAATTTACTCTTCTCCAAAACGTCTAGCGATGTAAAAACGATCCGAGTCCAAGTTAAAAGTTATTGTCGGAAACTCAATCCACCCCACTTGTGGGGCACGTTGAGCAATGGCTAAAATGGACTTGATGACTGTATAGAATGATCTGAATACAAAATAATTGTACTCAACAAGCAAATATTTATTTATTATGATTATTACATAATCATATTGTTATTATATCTCTGGGAAAAAATTAAAATCAAACAAAATTAAATCTTTCCAATCTTTGGATTATTATTACACTTTTTATATTTAAAATTATATATTTAAGAATAACTATAACGCAAATAAATACTAAATTAAAGTAGTAACTAATTATGAGATCTGATCAATCAGATGAGATGATATCAAATTATTAATCATCTTTGTCTCTATGATAATTAATACAAACATATCTCTTTAAAGTCATCCTGTTAATATAAAATTTTTTGGCTGCAACATTTACACTCATTTTTTTCTCCTATACAGCTTTTGCTGCATCACTCAATTTTTGACTAGTAGCTAAACCATTTGAGGTCTTTCTTTTATATGTATCCTAAAATGCAATAATAATCATTAATACAATTATCAATATGAGTAATTTTAATTAGGAAACTTTGTGTAGAATCGTCACATGCACAAATTAGTTAATGGTTATTAATGTATTAAAGAAAAATTTGATTTTCTACAATGAATATCTAGTGGGGCTAGTTGAGCAAGCATTGAACCTGCGTTGCTCAACTATCTCCAGTTGAGGCAACAAAATAAAAATTAAGTTATAAAAAAATCATAAGAGTTAAAAATAAATAACCATCTATAATCGAATGAACAATAATTAAGTAACCTTTAAATACTTACGTGGTCCTTATTAAGTGTTTTTATAAGAGTATAGTAGAAAAATTATGATGACCTGTAATAGTTGTTTACGACGAAAAAAACAAAACGTTCTCTTATTTTATCGGAGCCCCGGACAGCAATTGACAGTCGCGCTAGGTATTCCCCCTCTATAACCTCTTCTTTTCGCCATTTACACTTTTGTTGTGGGTTGCTTAGTTTTCGAGATATTTCGATTGCACAACTAGCTCCTATGATCAACTAGCTCCGCTCTACCCTATCCTTAATGCTGTTGAAAACAACGTGCAGGTGGATAAATTAATTTGAATTCGGCTGTTTTATTGTTAATAATTCACTACTTATCAGTTGATACTTAAAATAGATAAGATAATTGAAAACGCTACCGATATTTTTTTTACTGTTTATTAATTGCTGTTTAAGTATTTAAGTTCATCGGAAAAAAATTGTAAGGCTTTTTTTCTGAGCATTTCAGCGGGATAAAATCGTGAAATATGGAGGGTTTTTTTCTGGTCGCGGTTGTAGGGGTGGTTATGAAAATAAACCGAGAATGAGGGTAAAGCGGAACTTTTAGCAGAAAATTGTTTTCCGAGAACGTAAACAAATATTTGTGTGCGTGGAATTGAAAATGATGGCGTAACTGAGGACGTTGTCTAGTTTTTCATTTTTAATATTGCCAATAATATTTGCACAAATATATGGCTATTAATAATGTAGAAATAAATAATTTTAATAGAACATGGGCGAAATCTTACTAAGTGTTCACAAACAAATCATTCGTAAAATATTTTGTTCAAATATTCTATAAATATTACCCAAATATTTTGTTTTTTTTTTTGTTTTTTTTTTTAAAGGTGTACAAATAAGCTTCCCCCGTTTGACAAAATATGGCCCCACCAGAAGGTTATGTTGAAATTGTCAGATGTAAAACGTAATATCGTAAGTTTGGTCATCTGGTAACAACATAACCTTAAATTTTAGTGACTCCATATCAGCATCACATAATTTTTTCTTGCGAAAAAAGTTTTGTGGCGAATAAGCGTCATTTGCGGGAACTTTTGATTTATTTCTTTAATTTGAAGAAATCTGCAACTGAGGGGTATCGATTTCTTGTAGAAGCATATGGTGAGGCTACTTCAAGTGAGATAAGTTGTCATGAGTGGTTTCAAAAGTTTAAAAACAGTGAATTTGACGTGGAAGACAAAAAACACAATGGAAGGCCGAATGTGTACGAAAACACGTAATTGAAAGTATTGGAGGAAGATTCGTCCCAAACGTAAAAAGAACTTGCTCTTACATTAGAAGTGACTCAACAAGCAATTTCACATCGTTTAAAATTGTTGGAAATGATTCGAAAACAAGAAAATTGGGATCCATATGAACTGAAGCCGATAGACGTTGAACGTCGATTTTGCATGAGTGAAATGCTGCTTGCCTGGTGATGAACAAATGGACCCACTGCTATAATCCAAAGAAGAGAAAATCATGGGGACCACCTGACCATCCTTCAACATCGACAGCCGAATCGAATATTTATGGAAAAAACTCAAGCTGGGTAATTGGTGGGATCAGCTTGGTGTCGTGTATTATGAGTTGCTCAAACCGAGCGAAACCATTACTCGAGCTCTCTACCGAACACGATTGATGAGATTGAGCCGAGCACTCAAGAAAAAACGCGCCCATTACTAATCCTGACACGACAAAATTTATTCTCCTACATGATAATGGTTGCGGCGCCAGTCAAAATCTATTTGGAAACACTTAATTGGGAAGTCCTACCCCACCCGCCGTATTCACCATACATTACCCCTTTCGATTATCACTTGTTCCGGTCGATGACACATGGTCTGTCTGAGCACAACGCTTTATATCTTATGAAGGTACCAAAAATTGGGTCGATTCGTGGATAGCCTCAAAAGATGAAGAGTTCTTTCGACGTGGTATCCGAATGCTGCCAGAAAGATGAGAAAAAGTAGTTGCTAACTCCTAATTTTTGACAGAAAACGGCTTATTTGTACACCTTTAAAAGTCCCATGATTATACTGGGGTCATTTGATTATGGGCCTTATATACAAATATTCCAATCGAATTGGCTATAAAGAATATTAAATAAAAATGAGAAATAATTAAAACATTTACAGCCATCCCTGAAAACGAATTCATTGAATCTACATTTTCTAAATTTGATGAACAATTTTGTTCCCAAATTTACGGTGTAGTAATGGTCTCACCAATATCAGGAACTATAGCTAATCTAGTTATGGAATATGTTGAGACAACAGTAATTAATACCCTCGAATATAAGCCTTTTTTTTTAAAGATTTGTACAAATATACTATGCATACCTGAAAATAAATTATAATACACCTTAAACAAATTCAATACATTCCACAAAAAATTAAAATTTTCCCACGGAGAAAAAAATAAAACAATTAATTTTTGGATATAAATATTACATATGATAAGGATAGCAAATAAATATGAAAAAGCGTTATTAATTATTTAATTGATAGAGTAATTATCTTAACTGATCCAAAAAATAGTCCACAACATATAAATAAAATCAAACAAACACTAGAACATAATAACTATCCAAAATAATTCTACGAGCCAGTTATTACAAACCGAATAGACAGAATATATAACCATAATAGCATGATAACAAATAAACCTAGATCTGAAAATTACATATCATTACCATACATACCTGAAAGAAAAAATATAATATAAAAAAAGTTCTTAAACTATATCATATTAACATAGCAGAAATACCCAGTAATAACACAAAACAAATATTTACAAAATTAAAACCACAAACACCCAAAATGGAATAAACAAATTTAATATACAAAATCGATTGATTAAAAAAGCTTAGCTTAAGTAAAGCATAGCTTAACAATGTAAAAAAAAACAATCAAATAACCCAATTATGTTATTTGACATGTGTGAAGTACAGGGCGCCGCTGTCAATCTCGCATATTTGAAAATTCACATGGCCAGGGAAGTGGGCGGGGGCCAGTTAGCAAACTCACCGTTGTGTTCCGTAGTTCAAAGCATTTCGGGTAAAGTGCATTTCAAGATATATCGTTGACCGATTGGCTGCAATAAACTCTTATCAACCCCTGCCGTAACAAAACCCGGAAAAGTTGCAAGAAACGTAAACAGAGCCGAGCCTAATAAATTAACAGGTTAAAAAATAAAATTAATTTTATACCTGTTTTAGTAGTTTTGAAATATTTTAGTTTAGTTCGCATTCTTTTCTTAAACAGTGCAGTTCTATAATTTCGATCGTATTTTTTGTTATTCCAAACGTGCTAAAAATGTGGCGTTCTTGACAAGATAATGATCATTGTCCCTCCGGTAGTGCTAATTTTAAAAGAAAACATTTATCGCTGGATGCTAAGCAAATTGGCATGTGTATGTTTCTTTATTGAATAGGGTGCTTAATCTAAATGCAGCCGTAGCAGAAACGTCTTCATTAACGAGAACTCCGTAGTCTACAGTTAAAGATATTGTAACAAAGTCAATTAAAGTAAAAAAAGTCCGTAGTGATTCTGGTAAAAGCAAATGTGTTAATTAATGTCATTAATAAAAGACAAATATTAATGGAATCACAACGATTGCGGCGTTGGCTGTTTGACTACTTAAATTCTAAAAAAAATACACATTAGAAAATCGTCCCTAACTAAAGCCCCAGCAAACAAGTGAAAAATAATTACAATTTTACATGCTGATTCCGAGGATGGATGGGGTACAAATTGTTAACGGCTGTCCTCCAAAAATATTAAACATTCATCTTTAGACTACCATGACGACACCACAGTAGAATTTTTTTTAGATTGGTTTATAAATAGCCTTTTGCCCAATGTGCCTAAGGAAGCCGTAATTGTAATGGACAATGCGAGTTATTATAACCGCCAAAAAATACACTAAATTGGAAATTCAGAACTATATGTAAAAAAAACGATAAATATTTCGAAAATGCATATAAAAAATGGGATCTAGAAATATTAAAGACATTCAATATCAAAAAGGAATATGTATGTGATACCATTGTTGCTGATATGGGACATACAGTTTTACGCCTCCCTCGATTACCCTATTTTTAATCCAATTTAGCATATGTGGCTCAGGTAAAATCCAATGTTAGAGCAGAAAACACGACTCTAAGTGCAAGTACTACAACATTCATTAGGGGTAGTAGGTAGATAGTATTCCCAAAGAAAGTTGGATAAATTCGATTAACTATGTTATTACAATAGAAGATTCATGTATAATTTACTAATAATGTAGAACCACTTGTTAGTAAATTATTAATGTAGATCAAAGTGACAGTGAGAGCGAAACCGTAATAAATTCAAAATACACAAACCAATAAACAATGTTTTAGTCATAAATAATAATAATAATTTAATCATAATTTAACAATATTTTATTTTCCCAGAATTATTCAGAAGTTAAACCACTCTGGCTCTGGCGCCTTTTAAGAAACTAGAAATATTTTTATTGAGATTTATTGGGATAATTAACGTATTGCCGAAGGGCAATACGTTAATGCCATAGAACCATATAATGACATATGGTATTATACCATATACCATATAATACCATATGGTATTATATAATAATACCATAGAACACTGGTCGAAACAACAACGTAAAGGCATTTTATCAAACCGGTTCGTATATAGCCGCTCAGCGCTTTTGTACGCATTTCGATATTCATCGGAATCGCGCATTTCCCTCAATTAATTCGATTAAGTTGTGGGTTGAAAACTTTGAGAACACTGAAGAAACCAAACACAGAAGAGGTGATAGTGTGAGAAGAGTACGTACTCTCGCGAATATTGATCGTGAGAGAGCAGCTGTGGAAAGAAGCCCTCGGAGATCAGCACGTCGACAAAGCGTTGCGCTCGGAATTTCAGGCAAAACAGTCCGACGGATTTTAAGGTTTCATCTTCACCATCACCCCTATAAAATTTAAGAGGTTGAGGCCATCAATGAAAATGATGTTGTGGCCCGACGGTTTTTTTAATGAAAGGTCCTTGGAAATGGCTGAGGAAAATGTGGATATTGTCCACAACTTTTGGATGAATGATGAGGCGCATTTTCACCTGTCCGGTTATGGAAACAGGCAAAATTTCAAGTTCTGGAGTTGCGACAACCCTCACCAACTCCATCAAAAACCTCTTCATTCGGCCAAAGTTACGGTTTGGTGCGCGATCTCGTAATCAGGAATCATAGGCCCTATTTTTGAAGATGAGCGTGGACGAGCAGAAACTGTTAATTCTGTGCGGTATTCTGATATGTTACGCACGTTTGTCATTCCTCAGCTTCAGCTTTATGAGGTCAACGATGCAACGTTATTCCAACAAGATGGGGCCACAAGCCAATCCGCTCGGGTAAGCATGACCATTCTCAATAATGTGTTCCCGAACCGGATAATCTCGCAGAATGAAGATATTTCTTGACCTCCTTGATCACCGGACCTTACTGGTGGTGATTATTTCTTTTGGGGTTACCACAAGAATAAAGTGTAT
This sequence comes from Cosmopolites sordidus, assembly GCA_031761425.1. Lineage (NCBI taxonomy): Eukaryota > Metazoa > Arthropoda > Insecta > Coleoptera > Curculionidae > Cosmopolites > Cosmopolites sordidus. The sequence goes on along the minus strand of JARFXV010001704.1, from coordinate 50,738 downwards.
GAACACCAACCTCATACAACGACTCAAAACAACAATTCGGCAATAAATTGAGAGCATTCCTCAACAATATTGCGTGACGTGATGGCGAATTTCAGGAGGCGTTTGCAAGAATGCATCAACCGCGATGGACACCATCTAACTGATTTTAAAAGTGAACTTGTCTCTTAAATGCTATTTGATGTAGAATAAGTTTATGTCAATAAAATTATGAATATATACAATACTTTTTTTACAGCTTTTTCAAAAATGCGGGATTGACGATCGCACCCTGTAGATAACACATCGGTTATAAGATGCATTGTCATTTAGCGCCAAAAACTTAAAAATAGAAATAAATTATTTCGATTTTGTAATACTAGACTATTCACCTGTTGACAAAAATAGTTTACATTCATCGATATCGAAGCAATACAGTTTGAATGCGTCGAAGTTTGAGAGAAATCTAATTCCGTAGTAAATATCCCGATGACAGCTCTACAAAGTAATATTCCAATAAAAATTGTCAACCTGCAAAATGACGTTTTCATTTTCAGTCGCGAACATACCGATCGCTGTTTCGACGCCTGACCATTCCCGTCCGGTGAAATGCAATGCAAGATTTGCATGACGTCGAAATGGATCACTGCGTAGTTCACTAATACATGAGGGTTACTCGATATATAAAGGGTGGGGTAACTGTTACGCTAAGATTTTAATTATTTATTTAAAAGAAATATGACAGAATATTTTTTTCTATGAAATATGTTTATTTCGTCTTAATTAATTTTCAACTTTTGTCAACATATCTGATGTTTATGTAGTAATTTCAGCACGAAAGTTGTTCTTGAGTTGCTGTATGGTTTGTGGCATATTTATGTAAACTTTTCTCTTCAAAAATCCCCGTAAAAAAGAATCCGAAGCCGTCAAATTAGGAGAACTGTTGGTGTTAGCGTATTTTAATCGCTTATTGTCTGTCGACAACAGGTCTTGAATAATTTGAATCTTATATGGAATGTCCCCATCTGTTCAACTTTTCTGTTCAACACGCGTTTAAACGTGCCTTTCAACTTGTATTAGCGCATGCATTCTCGCGCAGGGTAAGACGCAGAGTTTTTTAAATATGTTAAAAATATTTTATTTTATAACTATAGTCCGTTTCAAGATATTTCGTTGCCCTTTGTCAAAATGTTAATTGTCCCAATAAATAAAAATAAAATATTTTTAAATTATGATTAAATTATTATTATTGGTTGGTGTATTTTGAATTTATTAGTACAATAAACATAAATAAATAAATGTATCTATTAGTATAGTAAAAATTATAACTTAAATTTAATTATACATTTAATTCGGGATCGCTCTCATTGTCACTTTGATCTACATTAATAAGTGGTTCTATATTGTTAGTAAATGATACATAGGAATCTTCTATTTTAATAACATGGTTAATCGAATTTATCCAACTTTCTTTATGATAAATAGCATTGTCCATTACAATTACGCTTTCCTTAAGCACATTGGGCAAAAGCCTATTTAACCATGTTTCATCAAGGTAGATAATGGGACGATTTTCTAATCTGTATATTATTTACCGCCATCGTCACAATCGTGATTCCATTAATATTTGTCTTTCATTAATAGTCCGATATGCAAAATTAATTTTTTAGCCTCATTCCAATGAATTCCTCTTTTTTCTGCCGCTTGTCGAACTTGTTCTTTCCATCTCAGTCTTGGACGTTCAACTTTATTTTTTCCTCATATTTTCGCTTCACTGATTTATTTTGTTAATCTCTTCATTCATTCGGTGGATGTGTTCTAGCCAGCTCAGTTGTCTTTCTCCTATAGCTCTTTCTATTGATTTCATTTCCAGTTTTCGTATTTTTCACTCTATCCTTTCTTGTAATGCCCTCTATTTTGCGTAGGAATCTTATTTCTGCAGCTGTAATTCTACTTTTGTTTCTCTTTGCTAAGGTCCAAGATTCGTTACCGAATATCATTGATGGTCTCGCTACTTGACACGCCAGTATAGTCTGTCTACTTTTTCGATTTTTTCGTCCATTTCACCATCCAATTTTCCAATTATCTTCTATTATTGTGTTCATTATCTACCCATCGAGTACAATTTTATGTTTTATTTTTGTGCCTGCAATTACCCTTGTTTTGCTTTTGTCAGTATTTAAAGATTTCGCACATAAACAATTTTGGAGGTAGTGAAATAAATATATTTATATAATTATTCGATTTTCGAGAGTGTGGTGTGCGGTGAGTAGAGGGGTAAAACGTCCCAATTGAACACAATTTTTGCCGGGACCTGGTTGAAACGTGTGATTGTGCAATGTCATGATACAACACTGCGCATTTTCTGTTTGCTAATTCTGATCGTTTTTCTTCAATTGCTGCCGATCTAATTGTGAACAGTAGAGGTCGGTATTGATGGTTTGATTACGTGGAATAAGCTTTGCGTGCAAGAATCTCTTCCAATTGCACCAAATACCAATCATAATTTTCTTAGGATAAAAAGCGTCTTTCGTTAACTCAAAACTACTTTTCCCTGGTAACCTCCATGAGTTTTTTTATTGCACGTTGCTATGTACAATGTTGTACACAATCCACTTTTCATCGCCGGTTACCATCCGCTTCAGAAATGGAGCCTCAGAATTTTTTTTCAGCAAAAGATCACACCAAGAGCTTTGGTTTAGCAGATTTGGCTTGCTAAATTCGTGGGGGGGCTATTTAATTTATCTGCTATACCACGGGCCATGGTGCGAGGATCTTCAGCTATTATGGCCTTTATTTGCTCAACATCAGTACTTGAAGAACGGCCAGAGCTGCTATGTCGGTTTTCTAAGCCAACATATCCGGTCCTGAACCTTTCAAGCCACTTTTGCACCGTGATCTCCCGAAAGAACTCTCTCCGTAAACGGTACATATCTTGTTTTTATTTGGACAGCGTCTTGCTTTTTTTGAAATAAAAAATGCAAGTTAGCGACCGACCGACCGACGATTTTCAATTTGAATCAACTTGACTAAGTGAACATCACAGGAATCACAAATATCACAGGAATAAATAATATATAAATAAACAAATATACAACCGTTAAAAGTGCAACTAATGGAAAACTGCTACGAATTTTTCGGATATTTGATTTATTTATATTATATAATTATAGGCGCATCGGTTAAGGTCATTTAACGTCTGTCTATTTTCCCCACAATTACACAATCCCCTATTAAACTCATGGTAGACTTACAGACACGGGAATCGAACCCTCTACCGCGCCAACTACGGTACCGACGCAGTGGTGCTAACGCAGCCGGCCTTTTTGAACAATCATATATTAAAAGGTATACAACTTTGCTCCCGCCATTTTTTTTTCAAAATTCAAGGATTTATTGAAAAAAACTGGTTATACATTTATGATTCAAAGTATTGTCCGTCGTTGGCCACTACTTTCTCCCATCTTTCAGACAGCATTCGAATCCCGCGTGGAAAAACCTGGTCATCTTTTGAAGTGATCCACGAATCGATTCAATTTTTGACTTCTTCATAAGACCGGAAGTGCTGGTCAGCCAGGCCGTGAGCCATCGATGGAATCAGGTGATAGTCAAAGGGGGCGACGTCTGGAGAATACGGCAGCTGGGGTAGGACTTCACCACTTTAGACCACTTTAGCAAACATGGGGCCGAGCATTGTCATGCTGCAAAATCACTTTGTCGTGTCTTTCGCTGTATTGCGGCCGTTTGTTTTTCAATGCTCGGCTCAAACGCATTAATTGCATTCGATAACGATCCCCTGTGATTGTTTCAAACGGTTTTAACAGCTCATAGTTCACTATACCGAGTTGGTCCCACCAAATACAAAGTATAACCTTAGAGCCGTGAATATTCGGTTTGGCCGTCGGCGTGGAAGCGTGGCCGGGGTATCCCCTTGATTTTCGACGCTTGGGGTTATCGTAATAAACCCATTTTTCGTGCCCAGTCACAATGCGAAGCAGAAATCCCTTCCGTTTTTGCCTTTCAAGCAACTGTTCACAAGCAAACAAACGGCGTTCAACATATCGCCGTACAATATATATATATATATATATATATATATATATATATATATATATATATATATATATATATATATATATATATATATATATTCAACTCGTATGGCACCCAATATTCTTGCTTCTGGGTCATTCCAGATCCTGCAAACTCTTCTTGACTTTGACACGAATCTTCATTAAGCAATGCCTCTAATTTTTCATCTTCAAATACTTTCGCTCTTCTACCGCTATGCCGGGATTCGATGTGAAAATTACCACTCTTGAAGCGTTGAAACCACTCAAGACATATTATTTCGTTCATAGCGGCTTCACCATAAGTGTCTGAGAGCATTTGGTGGGCGCCAGCCGCAGATTTCTTCATATTAAATAAATAAATTAACACATCCCGCAAATGACGAGAATTTGGCTCATAACTGACATTTTTAATCGCAAATCGACTACTGGTGCTATGGGGTTATGTTTACAAAATGCCCAAAGATATTGCATACCGTCTATGATGTATTTATTTTGACGACTACTACTAAGTTGTTTACCTTTTAAATGCCGTTTTTAATACATGTTACCACAGTAATCATTTACGGCTTATCAATCTTTGGTTTCTGCTTAATCTTAAGTCTCCTGAGAAACCTGCCGACCAACACAGAATACTTTTCAGAACGCATCTGGTCTTACCTAACCTCGAACTGGCCGACTGAGGGACGATTCCTTAGTGTATTTTATTTACACTCTTACCTATTGAATTGCAGAACGAAAGCCTGGTCTCTTCTCGCCGGGTCACCCGTCCAAATCCTAAGCGCAACAAGCCATGCTACCTTTCAGCCTCCGAGTCGTCGGGTTTTAGATGACAATCTCACGGTCCCATAACAAAACGAATTATTTTTTGTGCATATATTAACTTTCTCTTGCAGTTTTCAACTCATATTTACGCTTTTCAACTAATCATGTTCGAATCATCGTCAATACAGGCGATATTTTCAAAAGACCAATCATGATAATAAACAACAAATAATGAAATAAAATATATAATAACACATTTACGATAATAATATTTGTTAATGATACAAGAAAATTGAGAATGAAAGTCCCGCGAACTTTTTTGGTCTCCAGATAAAATTCGTCATTCGATGGTATTCTCGCACTATAACTCTGCCTAGCTTTAAAATAAATCCGCATTGATTGCATTCTAGCGTACAAGGATCATTCCAAAAAGTTCTCGGCATGACAAAAAATTATATTCATTAAAAGGAACAACATTAATTTATTCATCAAAATTTATTTAATCGCCTTCAAAGTATGTTCTATCCAGTGCAATACAATTATGCCACCCCTTAAACCAATCCCCCATACATTGTTCGTAGACTGATTGAGGTATGGTTCAATTTTCCCGAAGTGGTAATTTCTGCTGCAGCATAGGAAAAAGTCACACGGGAACATATCAAGCCAGTACGGTGCTTGGTCGTTAACGTTCATTGAGTTTTTGACCAAAAACTCTTACACAACGATGGCTTTATGCGATGGTGCGTTATCGTAGTGCAAGATCCATGAATTGTCCTTCCATAAATTTGGCTGTTTTCGGCGGATATTCTCGCGCAAACGCCTCATGAAACCTAAATAGTATTCCTTATTTACCTTTTGTCCCTCTGGAAGTAATTCGGAGTGCAGTTCTTGATTTTGTCGATTTTTTCGTCGTTCATAGACGTTGAAGGTCGACCCTGGTTCTGGTCAAAGTGGTTCCTGGTTCTAGTGGGAAATCCACTAGCAATTCTCTATGCAACATTCTAAGCGATTCGGTACACAAAATTTAAGGCCAACTATTTTCTCAATATTTTTATTCATAGTTAAATCGCTTAACACACTCACACACACTTGACGTTGACTAACAAAACCAGCTGATGTAAACAAACTAGTTGACCTATTGCGCTCAAATTGGACATCGTAACTAAGCACAGTGCATCTTACAGCAGAAAATAAAATTAAAAAATATTATCCGGCTTTCTAAAAGAAATTTCGAGTACTTTTTGGACCAATGTTGGGAGGGGTGGGGGTATGTTGGATCCCTTTTTCTTCCAGCAAGATCATAGTGATCGTTTTTTCAGAATTTTAAGCGGTTTTTACGAAGAAAAGAATTTATGCATATAAAAAAAATCGAAAGTCTATGAAGGAATAAAAGAAAAAAATATGAGTGAAATGGAGCCATTTGATTTCAGCAGGATAACGCTTCAATTATTCGAAGATTTGTTTCAACAAGCTGTAGTATTTAATCCAGATCTGGCCTTTAGTAGTTATATTCTATTTCGTAAGTTAAAGGCGCATTTGCGTTATTTTTTTCTGGTGATGGTTAATGAGTGTCTTGCAGAATAAGAAGAAATATATTTTTGAAGTGAAAACTTCTTTAGCCACGTTGAGCGATTTTTGGTAGGGGCAAAATTTGAGGGATTCGCGCCACCGACATGCTAGTGACGTGTTGCGCCAGACTGGCGTCGCGCAGCGGTGTACATGTATACGCATATATACACTAATACATTGTATATACTCCACTGTATCATGTGCGTGTTTTTCTCTTTTTTGGATGGGTAAAATCTTGTGAATTCGCCTCACTGACATGCTGTAGTAGCATACTGTGCATTGTTTAAATTGTCTTTTAGATAATTATTATTTTAATTGTTTAATTGTAGAATCACTGTACAGTACACGAGTGAGTACTTAATATACTAATATTTTGATGTAGAAAAATGAATAACAAAAGCATTTATTTTCGAATATTTCCAATAATGGTGTCGGAATTTAATTATATAATGTAACTTTAATTATTCATACCATAATTAATTTAAATATTCAAAAAAAAGCCCCTGTTATTTCAAAGTTTCAAGTTTTCAGTTCTGTCAGCAGTCCCCATAACTGCCTACCTTTTTTTAAATTATGGAATGTATTAAATACTCCATATGTATATTAACGTTTTAGGAGTGACCATGAGATGACAGCTCCGGTAATCCAACGACTTGGAGGGCGAAATGAAATCACTTGTTACTTTAAGTACTTGAAGGGGTCACCTTCCGATGAAAGACCAGGCTTCTGAATTGTATTTCAATAGGCAAAAGTGTAAAATCTGAAACGAATCGCTCATCAATCACACTAGTGCAAGGCTAGGTAACTTGGTCATTTTGCTTTAGGACAATACACCACCACATACAGCAAACATGTCTGAAATCGATCACCAAGTTGTACTGGAAGATTTTATGGCACCCGACTTATTCTCGTGACTTGATCTCTTCGGATTTTTATTTCTTCCAATTTTTGCAACATCATCTTGTTAATAACCGCTAGACATATCTTGAAGTAAAAAAAATCCTCGATGACTATCATACAGAAACCACCAAGTTTTTTTTAATCTGGTATTAAACTGGGTTTCCTGAAAGGTGTCGAAAGAATGTAGAAAATGAGAGAGATTGCTTCGAAAATTTAGTTTGTGTAACTTTTTTCAGAAATAAATGTCATAGCTGTCAAAAAACCCAATAATTAAGTTGAGGACCTAATAGCTAGGTATTCATTGCCAAGGAAGATATAATGCCCGATCGGTTAAAAACTGCTTGATAAAAAACCTAGTTTGCAAAATTACGAAAAAAAAAACATGGGCAAAATAAGGAATTTAATTTATCAGAACTTTCAACCACTACCGCCATCCTTAACATTGAGTATTTTTCGAATGTAACTACATTAAGAAACATAAAATTGAATAAATTCGTCCTTTCGTTAACCGAGTTATTTTCGGACTACCCTCGAACACAAAATGACACAACGCACAACGCCTCAAATTCTTTCCCGTTCCGGAACGTCATTGAGGGAAACATCCTTGAAAAACGGACGGTTCGTCCTGGATTCCGGTCTAACATGTCGCATAGTAGGCCGTGCCTTTTGATCCCGCGCCTGCGCCTCGTTCGGTCCCCCTTTTCGTGGTAGATCATTTTAATAAAAGACGCTCGGGTCGTTCGGATTAGATCTATTGGGGAGGGGGTGACATTTTAGTTAATTATATTTACTATACAATTTTGTTTTATTGTTTTCTACTATCGTGACATTGCTGTTGATTATATTCTCTCATATCTAGTTCTGATATGTTTTCCTTATTTGATTTGGAGGTGGCAAATTCTGCAGCCCGGCTACTCGAAGGTCCTCAATAGTTTGATTCTTTCGTTCACTGTAATGATATGAATCAATTATAAACTGTGATTTCGGAGGCAGTTGTTTTAACACCTCCGGCGGTCTTTTATTACGAATACTGCATATATGCATGTTTACTAATAATTAGAGCATTGACAATATTTAAAAAATTCAAAATTCATTCTTGCTCCACGCAAAAATTGCCCATTTCTTCAGCCGCTCCCAAAGCGTCAGCAGTAGCTCTGATCCGGTTTCTGCCCTTAAACCGTCATCAGTCGGGCTCGAGCTGAACGTTCGAACGCAGCTAAAGGAATGACTAAAGGGTCGATCATATACACAGTGCGTCCATTAAGTACTTAAGATATATCTCAGCAACCAGTCATACCATCTATTGACGAGCGGCGTCGTTTCAAAGCTCGATCATTCCTGGACATAACATATCCTACTTTACCAAGATCGGTTGATATTTGTTGATTTTATGACATCTTGTTTACAAGCCAAAAAAGTTTCATGTACAAATAAAATCATGGAACAAAGAGCAGTTATTACATTTAACATAAAACTTGTTGATGCAGCAAGTGTACGACGGTTTAAGCAGAACAAATGTTGTTCTGCGACATAAACGTTTTCGGATGGCAATGGCACAATGGAAATCATCGAAAAAGTTGGCGATTTTGTAGCAGATGACCGCAATGCTTCACTAAAAATGATGGAAGAGGTTTTGAATATCAGCAAAGAAACGATTCGACTCTTGATTCCTGACAAGGATTTTGGTAAAACAAAGGTGTGTGCAAAATTTGTTCCACATATGTTGACGGAGGAGCAGAAATCACTTCGTGTCAATCATTCCAGAAAGGTCATCGTAGCCGCCAAAAATTATCAAAACTTCCTGAAATCAATTGTTACGGGGAATGAAACATGGTGTTTTCAATACGATTCCAAAACTAAGCGTCAAAGTATAGAATGAAAGTCGAAAAATTCACCACAGCCAAAAAAAAAACACAAAAAAGTCCTTACAAAATCAGGGCAGTGTTCATTGTTTTCTTCGATAGCAAAGGCATCATCTACAAAGAGTTCATTCCAACTGCTCAAGCTGTCACTGGACAGTACTACTTAGAAGTCCTGAGCACAGAATTCGTCGCATTCGATAACGATTAACGATAATGCGCCAAGCCACACATCGTTAATTTTTCGTCAATTTTTGACCCGAAATTTAGGGATTTAGCCCCTTTGACTTCTCCTTGTTTTCAAAGTTGAAAGGGTATTTTTTAAGACATTCAGACCATCCAAACAGGTACGACGCGTGCTTTGGAGGCTATTCCACAAAATAAGCTGGAGCACGCATTTGAATCACTATTGAATCGATGTAACATATGTATCGAAGCGAGACGAGAATACTTCCAATAATAATTAATAAAAATGCTAGGTATTTCGTTTTAATCACATTTTCTCGAGCCAGTACTGATACTTAATGGACACACTTTGTATATCGGCCATGTCAAACTTAGGTTTGTAATACAATGCAGCTCACGTTATTCTATGGTGAGAGAGAGTGTGTGGAGTGGTAGCAGACTTCTTTGCCTGCTCGAGACAAGGATTGATTACTATGCAGAGTTTTATAGTCGCGTTAGGTTTGGTTTAATATTTTGTTTTTGTTCAAGTTTTCACTTGATCTCCCATAACTTTAAGAATATGCATCGGATTTAATGCATATTCTTACTCTGTTAGGTTCATAATTTACTCTTCTTCAAAATGTCTAGCGGTGTAAAAACGATCCGAGTACAAATTTAAAAGTTATGGTCGGATGTGAGTGCGCTCCAAGCTGCTCAACGTGCCCCACTAGTGGGGCTAGTTGAGCATGGGTATGGGGCTAGTTGGGCAATGGCTAAAATGGACTTGATGACTGCATAGAATGATCTGAATACAAAATAATTGTAATCAACAAGTAAATATTTATTTATTATTATTATTATTACATTCTCATATTGTTATTATATCTCTGGAAAAATAAAATTAATATCAAACAAAATTAAATATTTTCAATCTTTGGATTATTATTACACTTTTATATTTAAAAATATATATTTAATAATTATTATAACGCAAATAAATATTAAATTAAAGTAATAACTAATTATGAGTTCAAGAATATTGCTAGATGATTAATATGAAAATGAATCCCAAATTATTAATCATCTTTGTCTCTATCACAATTAATACAAACATATCTCTTTAAAGTCATCCTGTTAATATTAAATTGTTTGGCTGCAACAATTACACTCATTTTTTCCTCCTCTACAGCTTTTGTTGCATCACTCAATTGTTGACTAGTAGCTAAGTCTTTCTTTTATATGTACGCATCCTAAAATGTATTAATAATCATTGATACAATTATCAGTATAAGTAATTTTAATTAGGAAACTTTGTATAGAATCATCACATGCACAAATTAATTGATGGTTATTAATTTATTAAAGAAAATTTTTCTACAATGAACATCTAGTGGGGCTAGTTAAGCAAGCATTAAACGCGTTGCTCAATTGAGGCTCAGTTGAGGTAACATCATAAAAATTAGGTTATAAAAAAATCATAAGAGTTAAAAATAAATAACCATCTATAATCCAAAGAACAATTATTAAGTAATCTTTAAATACTTATGTGGTCCTTATTAAGTGTTTTTATACGAGTATAGTAGAAAAATTATGATGTAATATTTTTTTACGCTGCAAAAAAAACAAAACTTTCCCTTATTTTATCGGAGCCCCGGACACCAATTGACAGTCGCGCTATGTATTCCCCTCCCATAACCGCTTCTTTTTGCGATTTACACTTTTGTTGTAGGTTGCTTAGTTTTCCAGATATTTCGATTGCACAACTTGCCCATATGTTCAACTAGCCCCGCTTTACCCTATTCAAAATTTAAAAAAAAAAATCGAATGATGGGGGATTTTGACCGTACCATCATTTTATATTTTGGAGGTTCTTATCTTTGTCAGGTGAAATGTTACAATATTCGTAAAAAATAGTGATTTTCATTAATATGATGCATGAGACTGGTGTTAACTTGTGCTACCCATTCATTCACGTAAGATCGTTGAAGGTAATAAAGGGTGTTAATAATAGCGCAAGATCTGAATTGCGCGTCATTTTGGCGTTCATGATTCGATAGCTCAAGAATTGTAACCGGTCGATAAGAGACAGATAGGAGTTAATAAACATGGAGCGCTACACTATACAACAACACGTCCTTATTGTTAAACATTACTATCAAAGTGGTGAAAGTTTGGTTGCTACGATTTGTAAAGTGCGTCGGAATTTCGGTAGATATAATGTTCCAAATTTATCAACTGTAAAAAGAATAATCGAAAAACTGGTGGTTCTGTTATTGATGAAGATTATGAAACACACGACACAAGCTCGTAGAGGTCGTTCAGAACAAAACATCACGGCAGTTCGTGTGAGTCCAGGGTCCTCGATTCGTCATCGTGCACAAGAATTGGACATTTCAATAGGCACTATTCACGGTATTCTCACTAAAGATTTACATCTCCATGCTAACAAAGTCCAATTGGATCATTGGCTAACAAGAAGTGAATGCCGATTTTGTGGACAAAATCATCTTCAGCGACGAGCGATAATTAGCACAATTGCCACATTTGATCATTTCCCTAGAAAACTAGACAGGTAATGTATTAACGGTATATGGTGAACGTTATCGGGAGATGATAACCCAGTTCTTTGTCCGTCAATTGGAAGATATTGCTCTTGAAGGCATGTGATTTCAGCAGGACCGTGCTACTTGCCATACTGTCCGTGAAACATTGACGATCTTGCACTAATCTTTTCCTGGTCGTATCATCTCCCCAATTAGCCGCCACGATCTTGCAATTTAACACCTATGGACATTTTGTGGGGTTTTCTGAAGTCTCAGGTTTACGCTAACAAGCTCACGATTACCCAAGCAGTGAAGGCCGAAATTGAACGCTGTGTCAACGAAATACCGCCACATTTATGTAAAACAGTTACTGAAAAATTCGCTAGCAAAGTACGCGTGTGCCACCAAAGCTATGTCGGCTATTTATTCGATGTGTTGTTCTATACATAATTTCCAAATGTCTATATTATAAATCAATAAATATTTCAATACTTTGCTACAGAAAACCATGTTTTATTTAAAATTCACATCTTGCGCTATTATTGTTTCACCCTTTAGACGGATACTAAAAAGGTGTAAAGCTGTACTATAAGATTCCACAACGATTTAAACATATTCAATATGAGGAGTTTAAAAAAATAATTTCTTATAAGTTAAAGTTTTTATTACCTAGTCAGGAGTCTCCAAACTTTCCAGCCTTAGGGCCATACTGATTACTCCAGTAAGTTCCAATGGCCAAAACCGTTTTAATTTTCCTGCCATTTTCCATAATTTCTAAACTAGTCACCGAGGACGCACCGTTAACGAACATAAGCTTATTGAATTAAATTCAATGTTTATGTTTGTGTACTGATTACATTTCATGCATTATTTCTATGTCATTGCAATCTCCCAATTTTGATTTTGACTTGATTCATACATGTTTTGTATTTTCGTGAGGATTAAATAAATTGTTATTTGACTTGGTGTATCCAGCTTGATTTAAGTCTTCCTCTCATTTTGTTTTGCTTATATATATATATATATATATATATATATATATATATATATATATATATATATATATATATATATATATATATATATATATATATAAATTTCTTTTTTAATAGGCTTTAAACAGGCTTTTAGGATTAACTCATACAATTATAACAAATAGTAAGTTACATCGTAGTTCGTAACATTCATTCGAGGTGTCATTATTTTAAGCTAAAAAGGAGCAATATGGATTACATGAAATGTAATATATATATATATATATATATATATATATATATATATATATATATATATATATATATATATATATATATATATATATATAAATTTCTTTTTTAATAGGCTTTAAACAGGCTTTTAGGATTAACTCATACAATTATAACAAATAGTAAGTTACATCGTAGTTCGTAACATTCATTCGAGGTGTCATTATTTTAAGCTAAAAAGGAGCAATATGGATTACATGAAATGTAATATATATATATATATATATATATATATATATATATATATATATATATATATATATATATATATATATATATTACTAGGTTCTCGGGTAGAACCGCGTTTTAGATTTGTAAAATCTTGACGTTTCGCCTTCCACTTGGAAGCCATTTTCAAGAGAATCTAGTTGATTTACTCCTAGGCATTAATCTGCCTACTCCCCAGAGTTCACAACTAGAAAAGGTGTTTTTCTAGTTGTGAATGTTAATAATACTAAGTAATGAGACTGTTGGCGTAGCGTGTAATCTGGCAACACTGTTGGCTTTCTCTTTGGAGTGGAGGTATACTAAAATCTGATGCTTCTTCAGTACGAGTTTGCACTCTCTAGCAAATGCGTTCTGAAAATGAGTGACAACTTGGATAAACGATACGCTGTCAAGTTTTGTTTCAGACTTGAACACATTGCGACGGAAACTTTTGCAAAACTTAACTTCAACAGACCTACGAAAAGGGTGTTTTGTCAAGGGCCTAGGTTTTTAGGAGATTTGAGACGCTCTCAGAAGGCCTGAACAAACTGTATTTTTTATATTCTAATAGTTAAAAAATAAAAGTTGTTCACAGTCACATTTTATCATTTCTCCACATTCCATTCGGCGGCTTTAGTCATTTTAATGTTTTTAAATATTCAGTGTTTTTTTATTATGTGAATTAAAGTATAAACGACAATTTAGTAGAAATATCTAATTTTAATGGCTTTCAAAGAAAATTGGACTATGTACATTTCAAACTATGCGAACAAGACCATAAATCCAGTACTAACTATGTTTGTTTCGGTCCAATAGTTTTCGTTCGATTCGCTGATTTCGGAGTTTCTACTAATCATCAGATGAATTCGACTTGATTCTCCAAATCTACATGGTTTTTCTAATTGCTGATTTACTATGACGACGAATACAAGGAAGCCCCGAATATTCGCCCCGAATTCGGTAATATATATATATATATATATATATATATATATATATATATATATATATATATATATATATATATATACATATATATATATATATATATATATATATATATATATATATATATATATATATATATTTATTTATACATATATATATATATATATATATATATATATATATATATATATATATATATATATATATAGTAGTTTTTTTATATGAATTGTATGGATACCTGAATATAAATGATAATTTTTTAGCAGTATTTTGATTTTAATGGCTCTCAAAGAAAATTAGAACAGATACATTTAAAATTATGTGAACAAGACCATAAATCAGTATGAACTTTGTTGCTTTGGTTCGACGAACAAATTCATTTTTTTTTGAGGTAACATTGAGGTAACACGAAGTAATAGGAAGTATTTTGTAGTCCTAAATCTGAAATTGATAAGCTGATTACTGTAATACGTAGATTTTTTTTTGTTACAGGGGGTCGGTGGTGGGGAAAAAAAGGAGTCGACATATTTTTACAATCTAATATTTATTTAATATAAACATGTAAAACTTATTAAATCTATGAATGAAGAATATATTACATGAGATATCAGACGGCGATAAAAACTTTCCTTTTTTCCGCTTATGTTCTGTAGCATCATCTGATTTCAAAACCCAGCAGTGGTCGCCCAACATAAATGGGTTTCAGCGTAACTGGTATCTTGCTTCCATCGTCCTGATGTCCTAGTGAAACCTAGGAGTGTAAAAAATGCATTTTTAAGAACATGCGACACTAATATTTCTTAGGATTTCAAGAGTTCATCTATGAGGTTTTTATTGTTTTTATCTTTCTTATTGCCAAGAAATTATTTCACTACACTTACAAAACACTCCCGAGCTGCCAGTTCCTTGTCATTTAATTTTTCTTGAAAACGGAAATCACCTAGAAGCTTCCTTATTTGAGGTCCAATAAATACATAGGCCTTCTTTATTTCTTTTAAGTACTTGAAATCATTACCTTCTTTGTCCATGGCTTTGACAAAGTGTTTCGTTAGTCCAAGCTTAATATGAAGAGGTGGAAGAAGCAACTTTTTGGGTTAACAAGGTGGGCATATTTTATGTTTGAAGTACCAGGTTCAAAAGATGTTCTATGAGGCCAATCTTACTTACTGTTATCTTCTTTTGTTGCCCGATTGTCCCATAGACACAAAAAACAGCAGTACTTTGTACCAAAGTACTCCTTACCTTTGTACTCCAAAGTCAGGTATAAATCATTTCCATCAACCCCTTGATATAAAGGAGAAGCAGGTACTTGAAAATTGGACTTGCTAGACCATTTCTGTGAAATTTTCTGTTTTAATAACTACCTAAATGAAACGTAAAAAGAGCATTGTCATCAATGTTACAAAAATCATTTGTTGACTTGGGTTATCAGATGAGGTCAACTCATGGTTTTTCTAATCACCCTGTTTTACTATGATGACGAATAGAAGAAAAACAAATCAAATTTATTTTTCATAATACGATACAAACTGATTCTGAATAATATTAAGATTAACCTGAAATAAATAGTGTTAAACAAAACGACAAGGGGATTTGTAAAAACGGGATTAACTGACATCATAGAAAAATATGTAAAGTGAACACGGTTCGGTTGTATTTATTATTTTCCTTCTTATCATCGGTAAACAATTATAAAGCTATTTTTGAATGTATAAATACAGTATATTAACTTGAATAAACTATAATCAATATTATCGAGTAAGAAAAAAATATAATTTGGTAATTAAAATAAATTTTGGGAAGTTTTAAAGGTAGTCTTAATCTTTTGACCTGTAAACTAAAACTGTAGATTTTGGGAAGTTCTGACCTGTAAACTAAGAAATATCTTTCGTAAATTTTGCCAACGATTCCTTACATTATTTTGAACCAATTATTCTTATTACATGTATCCAAAATGCAACGATTTTCGCGGAAAGCACTATTTTCCTTTAATTGGCAACATTGTAGCACTAATTTTTCACACCATTACATATAACATTTTAAAGGTTCACGCCACATTAAGAAACACATGATTAATTGTTTTATTAAATCACATGTTCAAAATATCAAATGATGGACATTTTAAACATCTAAATCTGCAAGCCTGGCACGTTTCTAACCTATTTTCTGGAACACATTGTAAAAGTCCTGCTACTTTTCTATTGTGGTTGCTACTTCTCTTTAAATAAGAAGCATATCGTTATATTCGAGAATACACATTTGGTTAGCCGGTCGCGTTGGTGCGGACGGTAAGAGCAGGGGCCTGTCGCGGCTGTGTCGGAACCGCACTGGAGCGGTAGTTGGTTCGATTCCAGCGCTCGGATGGTTGTTTTTCTTTCTTTCTTCTGTCTGTTTACTTTCTAAATGTTTGTGATTGTTTCTAGGCAAGAGTGTAAAATCCGACTACGAATTACCCCTCAGTCACGCCAGTTAAAGGCTGGGTAAGGCCGGATGCCTTCTGAGAAGTGTTCTACGTTGGTCACTCGCCAGTCGGTAGGTTTCCTGATAGACTTATGGGTAGGCACATAACCTAGGGTTCATAGCCCGAGCGGGGTGCTGGCCTGGGTTTGTCGGAAGCTGATGACCGTGGTTCGGAACCCACGTTAAGCTGTAGGTCCAGTCGCTAAATAGCCTAGTTGCTGATGCGCCTCTAACCCTAACACTTTACCTTTTTACTTTACATTTGGTTATAAATTGTATTGTTATTGCTATTTGGTTGCAATAATGTACTGCTGATTTTTAATTTTCAAAAAATTGATCAGCGTTCATTACCTTATTTGTGATTTATTCGTTAAATAATAACCGTTTATTATTTGCCAAATATGCTTTCACACATATAGGCTATAAAAAGATAATTCTTATCATAGCTGGCGATTTAATTATTAATATATACAGTAGCGCTCAAAAGTATTTTCACAAAGATGAAAATTGGCTTAATTAAAAATGCAACTGAAATACAAAAACTAACCATTTTTTTTTTATTAAACTCATTTGATAACAAATAACTTTTACAATAACAAAAAACTGATTTAATAAATTAAAGGTATTTTGATATTACAACAAAATATTTTCTAACACATCATTATCAACTATGTTGATGAGTTATGTAATGAATTAATCTGCCACCTCCACGCCATATATATATATATATATATATATATATATATATATATATATATATATATATATATATATATATATATATATATATATATTATATATATATATATATATATATATATATATTATATATATATCATCATCATCATCATCAGCCCGTATCGATCCACTGCAGGATGAAGGCCTCTTCAGCATGCTTCCAACCTTCACGGTCCTGGGCTTTCCTCTGCCACTCGGGTCCAATATACTTAACGATGTCATCAATCCATCGTGCTTTCGGTCTTCTTCGCGGACGCCTGCGATCAAGCGGTATCCACTCCAGGATTGCCTTGGTCCATCTGTCGTCCCATAGCCTCCCTATATGGCCTGCCCATCTCCATTTCAATTGTTTTACTCTTCCAATGATGTCACATACTTTTGTTTGTTCCCTGATCCATGCGCAGGACTTTCTGTCTCGTCTTGTAATGCCAAGCATACATCTTTCCATTCCCCTCTGTGCCACCCGAAGTTTTTGAATTGATTGCGATGTGAGTGTCGAGGTTTCACTTCCGTATGTCATATATATATATATATATATATATATATATATATATATATATATATATATATATATATATATATATATATATACATTATCTTGAAATACGAATTATTCATTACAACAGTATTGTGCGAAATTATTCAACCATATTTGATTATATCTGGTATACCAATCAATAACGTCAGTTACTGACAAAACTCCGCTCTAGACTTATAATTAAACAAATATTGTGACAATATTTTAAAAATCATTAAACTCTATATTGAATGTCCCATAGTAAATCTAACATTCCGAACGTACCGAGCAGCTTTTTTCTAAGCCCACCCGCATCGGTCCGGTTTTCAGCCAGTTTTCAGGTTCGGTTTCAGTAGTGCAAGATGGCGCATGGGGGACGGCGCTCTCCAGACCGTCAGGAGTACGTTTCTCGCATGGTACGTTTTTGACAACATTTTTGAACGCAGCCCGACCGGTGGGGCTCCCGGCACCAAGTCCTAGAGCATTCCCTCGTACCCTCGATATCCAGGGCGGAGGCCCAGGGCCGTTCCGGGGGTCACATCGGGCGGCTTTTATTGATTTTGTTATATATGCCGGGTGTAGTGTTCTTATATGATGGGCTGGGGGGACGGTTAGGGTGCATTTTAGATCAACCCGATTGTTGATGGGCGGTTTTTAGTTTGACGGTTCTGGTGGGTGACGCACAGGTGTATGAATTGGGCGTTGTTAGGACGATTTACGTTAACGAGAGTTGAAAATCACAGCATATTGCTTCCTTATTTTACAGATGTTATAAGAGAATGCACAATTCGAACAATTAAAAAATATCGATCAGCTGATTTCAACATGAAATTAAAAATTTATTCGACGTCCCTTAATTTAGATTTAGACATATCAATAGCTAAGTAGTTGTATTTACGGATGCAGTTTTCATTGTTATATTTACATTTTTTAGATTATAGTAGAAGTTATAAATGTGTTCGCATTAGTACATAAATATTAAAATTAATTTTTATTTTGAAAGAGAAGCGTTGTGCAAATATTAGTTTAGTAGTTATATTTTATTTCTGAACATTAATAAATGTTTTGTATTTAAAATGTGTACGATGCATAAACATCATATCTCTTATTAATTCTGTATATAACGTAGTAATTAACGCTGGCGTTTACGTATCAGAATTCTATTAATTTTGATCGAGAAGAGACCAGGAAATGCCAGTCAACCGACTTCTGAAATTAGGAATTCAAAATCGCACTGCCCTCTATCGATACATGTCTAACCCCGCTGTTTGAGTATTCCATGTTGTCTTTTCATAAGATATCATTTTCAGTAACATATCCAGAAGAAAACAGCTGTTTTCGTATAAACTGAGCTGTAGACATGAAAATTAATAGGGGTTAAGAGAGTTTTAAGTTTTTTTTTCGTTATTTTAGCAAATCCAGGGCTTTAAACATTTTATTTTATAAAATCGACTGTGCATTTCCAATTATAATATTTGATTTAATACATTAAGTAACGTCGTTTTTTGATGCTGTACGAAATCTTATTTTGTTTGACATTTAATACAGTTTTAATCCAAAATATAATCTCCATCGTTACTGACATTTTTCGTCTGTCTCCCTGACAGACTTTCTGTTCCCTTTCTGTAAAATGGGGGTGATTTTAAAGTAAAATATTCTTAGGTTGCAGTTTTAATAACTGTCGCAAAACGATTTTCTTTCTGTGACGAAACGTTACATAAATCTGAACTGATGGTAAACTAATGGTGCAACATCAGAAGAATATGGTGAGGAAGTATTAGGTGTTTCGGTTAATAATGTCGATTTTACTATGAGATGGTGTTACTAATATATTTGCTGGTATAGACTAACGATATCTATGGCGTTTTGGAGGGTGAACATACGCCATCAAAAGCCACTTCCTTATTAATTGTGATTGTGCAAAAAACTTTGAATATGTCGAATTATGTACTAGAAAAGGGACGTTTTGCGGAGAAGTTTAATAACTTTCTTTCATTTGAAAAAAAACGGCTACTGAAAGTTATCGATTGTCAGTTGAAGCTTATCTTGAACATGCTCTAACCTAAAAAACTTGTGCGCTATTGTTTAAATGCTTTAAATATGGCGATTTTGATATAAAAGGCAAGGAGCGTCTAGGACAGCCGAAAAAGTTTGAAGGTGCAGATTTGCAAGCATTATTGGATGAACTCTCAACTTATATATTGAAACAATTGGCAGAAGCATATAATGTTGCCCAATACACCATCGAATGTTTACACGCATTGGGAAAGATTGAGAAGGAAGGAAAATGGGTTCCATATAAATTGAAAGAAAGATACATTGAAAGGCGAAAAACTACTTGTGAAATTTTGCTTGCCAGAAAGAAATTTTTTTATATTGAATGGATCTATTTTGACAAGTCCAAAGCGCAAAACATCATGAGTTAAAGATGGGAAAAAGTAATAGTTTTCACCAATATCCAGACAACTGTTATTGAAAAAATCCTTATAGTGAGTAATTTTTTTATTTGATTTAAATCTGTATACTGGGTGTTTTTATTTTGATTATATTATGTTCCGCATTATACGTAGAATGCAGAATTAACAGGTTAAAAAATTTCAGTTAGTTGAAGTAAACAAGAAATCCAAAATTTGTGAGCCATCTGTTAATTTAAATTTGGAAATGCACTGTTTTAGAGCGATATCGACATTATCATAATATAGTAGTTGCGTGGATGGATTTGCAAATTCATTTTCAAGTGATTTTGTTTCATAATTTTAGATTACGATATACTACTAAATTATGTACACAACGAGCTTTGTCAATGTTTTGTGTTTAAGTATCAAAACATATTTAATTTAGTCTGATGTGATAGGGAGTGATAATTAACTGACTAATAAGTCATATGCTCATAGAAATTTGACAGCTGTCAATTTATATTATGAAATACATTCTAGAAATATTCCATATTATATTTTATTCCAGCCTCAAGACTATTCATATATCCGAGAGCATTAGTTCTCGATAACTGAAGTTAAGCGACGTCTATTGCCGTTAGATATCTGGAAGAGTTACCGTAATATAGGCAACCCAATAAACCAACACTTAGCGGTATAATGATATCAAAAGCCAAGGTTCGTCAAGGCCTGTAGCTCTGAATAATAATAATTTATATCATCATCATCATCAGCCCGTGTCGATCCACTGCAGGATGAAGGCCTCTTCGGCATGCTTCCAACTTTCACGGTCCTGGGCTCTCCTCTGCCACTCGGGTCTAATGTACTTAACGATGTCATCAGTCCATCGTGCTTTCGGTACTCTTCGCGGGCGTTTGCGATCAAGCGGTATCCACATCTCGGTCGTCCCATCGCCTCGCTATATGGCCTGTCCATCTCCATTTCAATTGCTTTACTCTGCCAATGATATCACAGACTTTCGTTTGTTCCCTGATCCATACGCAGTGTTTTCTGTCTCGTCTTGTAATGTCAAGCACCCTCTGTGCTACCCGAAGTTTTTGAATTGATTGCGATGTGTGTCCAGGTTTCACTTCCGTATATCATATCGGGTAGAACACACTGATCGAAGACTTTTCAGACGTAATGGGAGTCTGCTCTTAAACACCATGTTGAGCCTGCCAAATGCCTGCCAGCCACATTTAACACCTCGTTCTACTTTCCGGGCGGTATCACCTTCATTGAAATCCTTTGCCCAAGATATATAAAGTGGTCGACAATATCCAAATCCCTTCCTAAAACTGAAATTTGTGTGTCGTGAGCGAATTTATTGAACATAACCTGACTCTTTTTCAGGTTAATTTTCAAGCCAAATGTTTCGCCAGCCATTTGCAGCTCTAGTATACGTCTTTGCAGCTCCTCTGGGTCTTGTGAAATGAGAACGACATCATCTGCAAATCTAAGATGATTTAAGTTTGCACCATTGATCTTTACACCATCTTGTTCCCAATCCAGTTTACGGAATACTTCCTCAAGGGCAGCCGAGAAAAGAATAGGCGATATTGCGTCATCTTGCCGTACACCTCGTTCTACATTAATTCTCACTTCAAGATCATCAAGGTGAATTGTCGCTGTAGCTCCATCATATATCGATCCTAAATGGTTTACATATGCTTTGTCTACCCCCTGGCCTAGCAATGCATCCATTATGGCCTGCTTTGAGATTAAGTCAAATGCTTTTTCGTAGTCGGTGGTGTATTCGTTGTGCCCTTCTATGGCCTGCTGTACAATCTGAATGTGATCCATTATATTGAATCCACTTCTAAATCCCATTGCTCTCTTGGTTGTGCGTCATTCAGTTTTTTTAATATCCTTTTAGATATTATCTTAGTGGAAACTTTGCTAATATTACTAATAAGAGGCTTATTGGACAGTAGTTCTTTAAATCCTCCTGTGCTCATTTTTTATGTAAAATAATCATTTCTGCATTTTTCTATAAGTCAGGTACATTTTGTTCTTTGAGGCATTTTGAGTATAATTTTGCCATTGTTTTATGTAAAGTCCGACCATCAGCTTTTACCATTTCGTCAGTTACACTGTCTTTTCCTGGAGCCTTGTCATTTTTCATCGATTCTATAGCATTTGTGACTTCCTTCACTAAGATATCTGGCATTTGTTCTTCCGTGGGTATTGTTGTCTTTGATTGGTTCTGATCTTCATATAACGGAGAATAAAATTTTCTGACAACCTCTAACGAATTCATAATATAAAATTCTTGTCCTTCAGCAAAACCAACTAATCTGTCACCCCTCTATTGTCCCGCTCACCAGTTCCATATGGGTCAGTTGGATTTTCACCAGTTTTTGCTGTTTCAATTCTGGCATTAAAATCACTCATCTGGATTTTGTACCTACATTTCTCCTTGTATAAAACTGGGCCCCATCATCATAAAATTCCTCAATTTCCTCATCCCTATGGCTTATAGTTGGTGCATAAGCTTGGACGATTTGAAGCCTAAACTTTTTATTGAGCTGAATGACGCATTGATCAAGTCGGTCAGTATACTTTCAAATTTTACTACACTGTCCTTCAGCTTTTGATTGATGAAGAATCCAATTCCACCACGTTGTCCATTCTCCATACCTGGGAGTGTAAAGTACGAGACCGGTTGAATCCAGTTGGATTAGCTGTTCGCCCTTTCTTCGCGTTTCGTATATGTATATATATATATATATATATATATATATATATATATATATATATATATATATATATATATATATATATATATATATATATATATATATATATATATATATATATATATATATATATATATATAAGTATATGTTTGGTATATTCTTCGTTTGTTTTAGTGATTTATTTATTCAAACAATTAGAACATTTTATAAAAATAAAAATTATTCATAATCAGGCTGCCATTTATCAATTTATGTGCATATGCGAATTCGTGGACATTTTATTTTATAATGCAGTATTGAATTTTCAGTTGCAATGCCTATTCATTTTATTTAATTTTTTTACGTTATAGTTCCAATTTCATCGATATTTAATATTTCATTTTTAATATTGCAAAGTAATACTAAATATTTTTCATAAAATTTTATTTTGTGCATATATTAAATATATTACAAATATCAGCTAGAATAGAAATATAGTTTTTCAGTTCAATTTCAATTTTGAATCTGACTCTTCAATAATTATTATTCTTATAAATTGTCCTAAAGATACTTTGGCCTACGTTAAGCAATTACTTGATTAACGTTGGCAAACATGGATTCTGTTTCTTATATTGACAAGAAAGTGGCGATATATCGAGGAGCGATATTGTAGGATTAAAAATTAGATTGAGTTCGAGCGGTGAAGATTTAATAGCATTGACCTACAAATTTCAACTTTTTTCTTCGTACGCTTAGCAAAAAGTATTTTTTTAGACTCAAGTGGATCATAAAAACTTTTGTTGTATATTATGATACAATTATATATAATTGTATAGTTGATATATTATTTTAACTATTGGGTTGATACGTAAATATTCGCGATTTTTTGGACAATATTTGTTATAAACTGGAAGAGATTTAGCACTAAACACCTAATCCTTTTTTAAAACTAAAAACGACTAAGGGGTTTGTCCAATACAAATCGGGACTGAGGTCATAAAAAAAGAGTTATTGAAGAATTATATAAAGTAACTTAATACCTGGTAGCGGTTTTTTCAATCTTCATACGCCCCCTGGAAGTCCGCAACTACAAGGCTATTCAAGCACTCCGTCGAAGCCTCTTGGACTGCCTCAATCATCCCGACACGATGTCCTTTCAGTTTCCTCTTGATCCGAGGGAACAAAAAAAGTCTGGGGGAGGCATATCTCGACTATAAGGTGATTGGGACAGTTTCCACGTTGTGTTTGGCCAGTGCCTCCTTCACAATTAGCGACGTATGATTGTGCACGTTGCCATGATGGGGTATCCACGAATTGGCTATCTCTCTTCCGACGGGACGCACCCTCATTCTCAAACGTTTGAGCATTGCTGCGTGAAAATTTCCGTTCACTGTTTGGCCAGAGGTCACAAACTCCTTGTGGACCACACCTTTTGCATTAAAGAATATAATGAATATCGATTTCACCTTTGACTTGCTCATGCGAGCTTTTTTTGGAGAAGATGCGTTTATGTGCTACTCAGAACTTTGTCTTTTAGTCTCCGGAGCGTACTCGAAGTTTCATCACCGGTTATCACTCTGTAAAAACATTCGGATCGGTCTCCAAATGTCCCAACAGTTCACGGCAAATCGTTACACGATGTTCCTTGTGCTCATCTGAAAAAACCTTCGGCACTAACCCACGTACACACATTTTGCATTTGCAAATCATCGGTTACAATTCAATTGTACAGTTGGTTTCTGCAAATTCAACTCCTGTGCCATCAAACGAATACTTAGCCGACGATCAGAGTTTAAAAATCGCTGGCCGCATTTTTATCGGTTCAGGCCGAGAACTTCTTCTTCAACGTTTTCCCGGCCTCCTTTGAATCCTTTATACCACTCAAAAATACATGTTCTGGACATGGCTTGGTTCTTCGTCCTATCTATATATATATATATATATATATATATATATATATATATATATATATATATATATATATATATATATATATATATATATATACTAGATTCCACTTTGAAGCCATTATCAAGAGAATCTAGTTGATTTGCCCCGAGGCGTCAGTCAGCCTACTTTCCGGGGTTTACAACCATAAAAGCATATATATCATCATAATCATCCTCATCAGCCTGTGTCAGTCCACTTCAGAATGAAGGCCTCTTCAGCATGCTTCCAACTCTCGTGGTCCGGAGCTTTACTCTGCCATTCCGGTCCAATATACTCGTGTTTTCGGTCTTCTCCATGGACGTTTGCGATCAAGTGATATCAAGTCCTGGATCGCCTTGGCCCATCTTTCGTTCCATCGCCTCGCTACATGGCCTGCCCACTTTCATTTCAATTCCTTTATTCTTTCAGTGATGTTACTCACTTTCGTTTGTTCTCTGATCTGATGCCAAGCATACATCTTTCCAATCCCTTTTGGGCTACCCGAAGATTTTGAATGCACTGCGATCTGAGTGTCCAGGTTTCGCTTCCGTATGTCATGACGGGCAGGACACACTGATCAAAGACTTTTCTCTTCAGGCAAAGTGGTCGTTTGTTCTTGAACACTATGTTGAGCCTGCCAGCCACATTTAACTCGTCGTTCCACCTCCTCCAGGACGGTATAACCTTCCAGTGAAATCCTCTGCCTAAAATTATATTTTTATATATATATATATATATATATATATATATATATATATATATATATATATATATATATATATATATATATATATATTGTGAAATATTTGCTGATTGATTATACTTGTGAAATATTTGCTGATCTTAGGTCCTCTTTAATTGCAGCAATCCATTTAATTATTTCTACTTTAGCTTTACTCCTATTTTCATAAAATTCGACTATTTGTCTAGTTAACCTACTCGGATTCATCCGTTTTATGTGTCCGTAAAACTTAAGTCTTCTTTTTTTCATATCGCTATGTATATCTGTGTATTGTTTGATTTCTTCGTTTTCTCGAAGTCGGTATGTTGTGCTATTTATTTGTTTGGGGCCTAGGATTTTTCTTACGATTTTTCTTTCCTTCTTTTCAATGTCCTCGATGTCGCTCTTTCTATTCAAAATGAGCGTTTCTGCAGCATATAGACATTCTGGCTTAATAACTGTGTTGTAATGTCTCAGTTTTGTGTTTTTAGATAGGCATTTTTTGTTGTAAATATTTTGTGTAAGTCTATATGTAATATATATATATATATATATATATATATATATATATATATATATATATATATATATATATATTTATATATAGTGATCCACAACTTCCAGTTTGTCCTTTTTAATGAACACGACCTGACTTTTCTTCTGGTTTATTTTTTGCAGCTTCCCTGGGTCTTGTAAAAGAATAACGATATCATCTGCGAATCTAAGATGGTTTAAGTTTGCACCGTTGATCTATATATATATATATATATATATATATATATATATATATATATATATATATATATATATATATAGATCAACGGTGCAAACCAAACTTAAACGCAGATGATATCGTTATTCTATATAGAATAACGATATCATCTGCGAATCTAAGATGGTTTAAGTTTGCACCGTTGATATATATATATATATATATATATATATATATATATATATATATATATATATATATATATATATATATAGATATATACAGTACAGTTTTTTTAATCCATGCAATGCCAGAATACTAACATTATTTTAAATCTAAAACTTTCGAAACATACATCGAATATCACAGTTTATAAATTGTGGTTTAAACCAATATTTTTTTCACGAGACACGTCAATGGTTATGTGGTTGTGTATTTACGTCTCACAATCATAGTACTGTATATAGATTCCGTTATATAGAAGATATAAAAAGTAAAACAAAATGTCGAGAATTTTCGGCGTGGAAAGTAAAATAAAACTTTTACATTACGGTACAACTCAATTCAGTTTTTATTATTTTTTATCAACTATGAACGATGTGAGAGTGTTTTTAGAACAGTCTATGACCAGGAGGTGACATCTTCAGTAATCCGATAACTCGGAGGTAGAAATTTAGCGTTACTTGTTACGGTCAGTACTTGGAGATGGCCGTTGGAGGACAGACTACGATTGTTTATTACATTGCAATGGGTAAGAGTGTTAAATCCGCCAATGAATCGGCCCTCGATGTCCCCAACAATTTCGAGAACACCAAGTGACTCTAGGGAGTTCAAACTCGTACTGAAGATGCATCAGATTCAAAGGGGAAACCAACAATGTTGCCAGATCTAACGCTACGCCACCAGTCTCATTACTTTATTGACATATTTCGTTTATTAGCTCATTGTCACATTAATGTTTTGCTATACTGACCCCTTACACAATTTAATCGAGTATTTTAGATCATTATCCTTTTTGAATATACAACTGTGCATAAAAATATTTCATTCTTTATTTTGACTAAACTCTTTATTGGATTAAACTGTTATGGATATACCGCTTCCAAACACCTGCAAACTTTTACATTACCACCTCTGTGTTTAACATTAGATAGTGTAACATACTTCTGATGCCCTGAACGTCAGAAATACCTTGTAAGGCTTCTCCAAATATTTGAATTTTAATATATCTGACCAAGGAACTTATTCCTACCTCTATTTCACAATCCATTCTTTGATGCCTTGCTAACTCTAATTTGTTTGCTTGTATTTTAACACTGATATTTGGCCTTTTTGCAGCTACAAGTTCTCTTAAGCTAACAGATAAACGGACGTCCTTTAACAGTAGTAATCCACACTGAATTTTTACGAGTTTCATTTAAAGTGGCAGTGACTTGCGGAACAGTTACACGCCAATTTCGTTTAGAGACGAGGATTGATATTTATGTATCTGGAATATTTATATAAATAAAAATGTAAATGTTCGTTTGTTCAAAATCTAAAATCTCGGAAAATTCTTCACCGATTGCTTTGAAATTTTGACACAACGTTGTATTCGAATACGCGCGGATTTTATATACCTATTATATAGATGTCACACCTGTGACAGGTAAAAATTAAGACAATATATAAGAAGGTATTCCAATCGTACAAGGAATTATGGGAAATGAGTCAAGCGGTGGCGCCATCTCACGTGTATCCTAGGCATCAATTTAAACTTTTATGGCGTGCCTACTTAACAGTTTGGGGTTCAAATCCTCGCCATTGTTATATTTTTTCTGTTCAAAAATTGTGTAAAAATTATACTGTTATTAACTTCTAATAATTATTAAGTTGTAAGTTATTTTTTCAGTCTCTAATGTTAAATAATTAGTAAAATAAAAAAATGTACGTTATTCACCATACACATTTGTTTTTAAATTGAAAAAGCCTGCAATAATTCTAATTATAATCTATTATAATTTATATTATAATTTATTCAGAAAATATAAAAAAGACAGTAATATTAGAGGATCAATATACTTACCTGGTTGTACTGTTGTACAGGGTGTTTGGTGCATTTTTTGAGTCGGTTTTCCGTTTATCTAATGAAAGAGAGAGACAGATGATGCAATTCTACTGTGTATGAGGGAGATAATAGTTTTTACCTTCTTTTCGCGTGTTGTTTACACAAAAACAAGTTTTTATCCTGCATATCGAATATCAGCCTAGTTGAGCTTTAAATTTATTTTTACTTCTTCCAAAAACTTTGCGAGTCCATAAAAAAAAACTAGATGTCGCTTGCATCTAATTTTATTTTCATCGAACCCTACAACATTACACATTAAAATAAAAAAAAAATAATTTGGGGAATATACCAATAACTTTTTTTAAATTCAAGTTCTAACGCTTATGGCATGGAGGCTGGGGAGATAGCAAAAGACCCTTCCTATCAGCCATTTTTATTTGGCAAACGATACACCAAACACCCTGTATAACAGTACAACCAGGTAATAAGAATATCGTCGTTTACAGCTCTCGAAGTGCATACATGTGAACTTCAATTAAAACCACCCGGAAATTAATATATTCAATTTATTGTTTTTGTTTGACATTTATATTGATTCTTTAATGTTACTGTATTTTTTATATTTTCTGAATACATTATAATTATAATATAAATTATAATAATTAGAATTATTGCAGGCTGTTTAAATTAAAAAACAAATGTGTATGGGGAATGACGTACATTTTTTTATTTTACTAATTTTTTAACCCTAGAGACTGAAAAAATAACTTACAATTTAATAACTATCAGAAATTAAATAACAGAATACTTTTTACAGATTTTAATACAATTTGTGAACAAAAAAAAATTCTCACGTGTTGATTCCATTTTTTGACTGAGATGAAATTTTCAAGTCACTAAACAACACAAATAGCGTCGAGGTGATAAAAGGTTCTGAGTACGTATGCAGTCAACAATGTCATACTTTACGATGTATATGTCAGATGAAGCCTAGCAACACCATTGTTGCCAATTCCGGATACATAAATAGCAACCTTCGTATAACCCCGACAAAATTTTCCTTTTTTGTGGTTGTAGCTTTGCCTCGTCCAGATTTTTCTTTCTTCATTTGTTCCTTGTATGCTGATTATAATCTCAAACATACTCTTTCACATTAAATTCAAAGCATTTTTTCATATCGTAGAGCGCAGATACCGCTAAATTGTTCAACTGTGAGTTGTTTGCATATTGCAATTTTAAAACAATGCTTATAGTAGTTTCCTATGCATGTTTACTAAGATTACTAAAGGCTGGGACTAAAAGAAAAGACACCCCATATTTTTGGGTATGTTTACATTATTCTTCAATATTATTGTTTTCTTTTTGTATATTTTAACTGAATTTACTAAACAAAAACAGCGTCTTTTAGTTTGTTTATTTACCATATACGAGGTATATTTTTTCAATAAGGTCCGTTCTTTAGTAAGAAGAAAAATACTATAAATATTATTAAAATATATACTTTTCCATATTCTACATAATTTTATCTACTTTTCTACATAATTTCCATTTTTGTTCAAACATTTCTCATACCGCTCAAGAAGGTTATGAATTCCGACGTCAAAGAAATCTGCCGCCAGAGAAGAAGCCCAATCTATGACTGCATTTTTAACTTTTTCGTCGCCATCGAAACAAGTGAAAATCACTGGATGCAAGGTCTGGACTGTAAGGTGGATGATCCAGTCCTTTCCATCTAAAAGAACTTATGAGGTATTGCGTTTATGCAGAAACCTCGCGTGTGTGGCCTTGCATTGTCATGAAGCAACATCACACCGGAAGACAGTAGGCTACGCCGCTTGTTTTGTATGGCACACCGGAGTTTTCTCAAAGTGACACAATACGCATCAGAATTGATTGTTGTGCCTCTCGACATAAAATCCACTAACAAAATCCTTTTCCTGTCCCGAAAGACAGTTGCCATGTTCTTTCGTGCTGAAATTGTCTGTGTCGCCATTCCATTGACTGATGCTTGGTCTCAAGAGTCACACCCAAGTCTCATCTTCTGTAACGATGTGGTCTAACAATTCATCTCCTTCCTGACTGTATCGAGTCAAAAATAATAAAGCACAGCCCAATATCTTTGTTTTGTGATCGTCATAAAGCAGTCTTGGAATCTACTGAGAACGCAATTTTCGATCATTTAGTTTCTCCGAAACTATGGTGTACAAAACTGACCTTGAAACCTGTGGAAATTCACTTGATAACTTTGAATTCTAGAATCGTCGGTTCTCTCGATTTTTTTGTCCGCATAACAAACCAACTCTTCAGAAATCAGAGTAATCAGAAATCGTGTCATTCTCAACAATTTTAATCCAGCTATCTTTCTTCAATCGTTTGACTCGTTGACTTGTAATAAAAAGCATTGCAAATGCACAAGCGAAAATGTCGATTTTGAAAATATCTCGGTGTAGTGGTAAGAGTCGACACGGAATTGCTAATTTGATTAAAGATCCTGAAGGGTACAGGAAGAAAAAGATTATTGGAACACCCCCTGTATTGACAGATAGACAGAAACTTGCTATCTTACATGTCGCTTCTAATAGCACATTGACATTTCGTCAGATAGCGCTTAAGGCAGGTGCCAACATTAAAAACGTTAGAAGGGTTAGAAGAGAGAAAGAAAATGAAAACTTCCGCCTCTCAGAGATGCTCATAAAGAACATTGGAAGCAGTTCGTTCGCGACCGTGTTCATTGCGACAAAGAATAAGAGCAAATTATATTTTCTGACGAAAATAAATTAAATTTGGATGAATCAGACGATTGCTCTTACTACTTTTAGGACTTGAGACAGGAAGAACATTTTTTTCTCAAAGCGCCAAACGGGGCGGATGGTGGTAGCGTCATGGTTTGGGCAGGCATCGGGTACGAGTGTTGCTATTTATGCGCCATCAAACGCGCCATCAAACATACATCGTAAAGTTTGACATTGTTGACAGTATACGTACTCTGAAGGATTTGTACATATGGACGCTATTTCTGTTGTTTAGTGACTTGAAAATCTAAGAAATCGCGGAGAATATTTTGAAAAACAATAAAACCATTTTCAGTAATAAAAATTTGTTTTTATTTATTATTATATTATTTAATTTATATATTTATACATAAATAGCAACCCTCTTATGAAAAAAGACTGACATCTTTCTTATTTCTGGCCAAATGAACCTTTAAATATAAAACTAAGGAAAGAACATATGATTCTGTAAGTGGGACCAGAATGGTAACTGCATATGGCCAACTACTGTTTCCGGTTTATCAGTGGCGTAGGGCAGTATGAATAAAAACAAGAAACCGATAAAAGTTTACAGTTGTTTAAAACAATAAATTATTGAATACTTATAGTTACTGTATTAAATTAATGAAGACTTATTAGATACGGCAGAGAATGTCAACTAGTATTTAATTCTCAAAATAAAATGATTTTTGAAGAGTAGTAATATAATCAGTTGATGGTGTTGATTGCTGTCCTGCGAAATTTAGTAAATATTTTAATTAATTTTAAAAAATTATTTTTTTCAAAGACTAAAGTGTCTTTTATGTTGCCAATACGACAAAAAGTTATTAAGAAATTGGAATCTCCTGTCATAAAATCATATCATTTCCAAAAATTGGTTAGGAAATTAGTTGCATTTTGCACTGAGTTGATGTTCTTATTTAAATTATATATATATATATATATATATATATATATATATATATATATATATATATATATATATATATATATATATATATATATATATATATTTATATATATATTTATATATATATAATAATAATAATAATATATATATATAATAATAATAATAATATATATATATATATATATATATATATATATATATATATATATATATATATATATATATATATATATATATATATTATTATTATTATTATTATTCACGTATGGGCCCTAGTGGACCACGCGAAGTACAATTAGAGGCGTTTGTTGTTGTTAGCCTTCCTTTGAGCCCATACTAATTTCATTCTTTCGCTATGAGCTTTTTTCCTTTCGTCAGACCAAGTTGTTCCAGTCTTCCTACATTTTTCTCTCTGGCCAACCTTCCAAACGTTAACCTTGTGTCTGAAACAACCTCTATCCTGAATTTCACTTTGTGTAATATTTGCAGATCTTAGGTCCTCTTTAATTGCCGCAATCCATTTAATTATTTCTACTTTAGCTCTACTCCTATTTTCATAAAATTCGACTATTTGTCTAGTTAGCCTACTCGGATTCATGCGTTTGATGTGTCGGTAAAACTTAAGTCTTCTTTTTCTCATATCGCTATGTATATCTGTGTATTGTTTGATTTCTTGGTTTTCTCGAAGTCGGTATGTTGTGCTATTTATTTGTTTGGGGCCTAGGATTTTTCTTATGATTTTTCTTTCCTTCTTTTCAATGTCCTCGATGTCCCTCTTTCTATTCAAAACGAGCGTTTCTGCAGCTTATAGACATTCTGGCTTAATAACCGTGTTGTAATGTCTCAGTTTTGTGTTTTTAGATAGGCATTTTTTGTTGTAAATATTTTGTGTAAGTCTCAATGCCGTTTCTATTTTTTGACATCTACCCTTATTGGCCGCTTTTTCCAACCCATTTTCCATGATTATTTCACCCAAATATTTGAATTGAGAGACTCGTCTGATGTTACCATATTTTGTTTTTAGAAATGGTGTTCTTAGTCTGTTGCAGGTCATGTATTGTGTCTTTTCAAAGGATATTTGAAGTCCTACCTTTTCTGCTGTTTCTTTTAGGATTTCAATCTGTTTTTGAGCCGTTAATACATCTTGAGCTAAAATTGCTAGATCATCAGCAAATGCCAAACAATCAATTTTGATGTTGGTTCTCCCCAGTTTAATGGGCTGGTCAATATTCAGTGCCGACTTTTTTTCACGCCACTCCTGTATTACTTTTATATATATATATATATATATATATATATATATATATATATATATATATATATATATATTCCTAAATTAAATAAAAAGCCTGTACTCTGTACTGTGTACTGTTCACAAAATTATGTATTAGTAAAATACATATATTCTTTCTGTATTTAGCTGTTCGGAGTTTATTGTCCCTTAAACAAAACTAACTTTGTATGCATACTACGAGTTTTTTCATCTACTACAGCGTTTTTCCAAAACCTTGTAAAAAGAAAAACTAGTTTAAGAACATAAAATTCAAATAAAAATGGAAGTAACATTTACATTTATTAGTTCAATAGTTTCTGAAAAAAATACGATTGTAAAAAAAGTTGAACACTCTATATTGTTAGTTATATTTTATAGGCTCTTTATATGAGTCAAGTAACATGTTTTATTCTAAGTTAAGTTCTAAAAAAAGATAATCACTACCTCGAATAGATGCCACGTTAGCTGTGGAGGCTAAGGCGCCAGCCTGATGATAAGGCAGTTAGCGTGGAGTGGGTTCGATTCCCGTACTAGGCAAAAAAGGTTTTCTAAAATTCTTGTGAATGTTTCTAGGTAAGAGTGTAAAATCTGACAAGGAACCACCCCTCAGTCACGCCAATTCGAGGCTGGGTAAGGTCGGATGCCTTCTGAGAGGTTTTCTACGTTGGTCACTCGCCAGTCGGTAGGCTTCTCGAGATACTTTCGGTTAAGCACGAAACCCAGGGTTGATAGCCCGAGGGGGAGTGCTGACTGGGGTTTTCGGTAGCTGATGCCCGTGGTTCGAAACCCACGTTAAGCTGTAGGTCCAGTCGCTAAATAGCATTCTCAGTTGGTGATGCGCCTCTAACCCCGAAATTTTACTTTACTTTACTACCTTGAATAAGGTTATAATTATATTATTTTACTCAATATCAATTTGACTACGCCTATGCATACCAGGCGATTTATTACCTTACTTATGTAATGTTACTCCTGAATTTTTATTTTTTCCTGTCAATGAGCAACCACAAGACGCACAATTAACCATATTTTGTGTGTTTACCTTACTTTCGATATTATTGATTTTATTGTCAATAAAGTAAGTATTTACACTAAAGTATGTATTTACACTAGAAGCATTACACTAGAAGATAAACTATGTATTTACACTAGAAGACACAAAACAACTATTTCAGTACACTTATTCTTGATTAAAGCAAACTAAAATTGCTCAAATCTACTATTAAACTTCTAAGTTGTTCACATCAACTACCAAAATTCCAAGTCATCTTTTGTGTTTCAATATGGCCCTTTCCGTCCACTATTATATCTGCATATATAAGATAGTGGGCTCGTTCCTGTTAGTTTTATATTCAAAGGAATGAACAGTCAGGACTACTTAAATACGATTCATATAAATATAACTCGGAAAATATTTGAAAACAACGCAAAACGATAATATTTTATTTCAGCAAGACATGGCTAATATTGTTTGGGACCACAACTTACCATGATAATATTTCAATACATATGAAAGAAATGGTTATCGTTATCAACTTTATGTAAACAATTTACGTTTATATAAACAAACATGGCTAAAAGAAACTGTTAAAACCCGTATAAAAAACACGGGGTCACTACAGTATAAAACGAAACACTTCTGAGAAATCCGCAAGGGGAGCGTATTGTTTTGGCTAGAGGTAGCCGTAATTAAGAATGGAATGTTGTTTCTGTTTGTTTTATTTTTTTTTGTTTATAAAAAAAATTGTATTATGGAGAAAACTACCCGCCTGCAAACTTTTTACGTTAATACATACAGTGGTGGCTGATAAAATAGCAGTGGCGGAGCCTTATTGAAAACACGGAAAACAGAACTTTTTAAAAATAGCTATATCTACGGGCGCCATCTTTTGAAAGGTGCATCCTTCACTCACGTTTTGATAAAATTCCCATGGCATTCGGATAATTAGAAACAAAGTTATCGCTCTTAAAGTGTCGGTTATACAATCGATCGAAAAATGGACATCGAACAAAGAGCGATATTAAGTTTTGTTTTAAACTTGGTAAAACATTCTCCGAAACGTTTCAATTAATGAAACAAGCGTATGATGAGCATTGTTTATCCCGTGGCAGAGTCCACGAGTGGATTAAACGATTCAAAGAAGGTCTTGAGGACATCAAGGACGGCGAACATCCTGGTTCGAAAAATGTCGTGTTTACTCAAAGTAACATTGAAATTGCGCGTGAATTTATAAAAAATCTGTCAAAATCATCATTGCGATACATGGAAATGGAACTGAATTTATCCAAAGATTCAATTTATCATATTTTGACCGATCATTTGTGTCTTCGGAAGGTTTGTGCACGCTTTGTTCTACACAAATTGACTGTCGACCAAAAGTAGCTCCGAATCCAACATTGCAAGGACTTGATTAAATAGTCGAAAAAGGGCGAAAACTTCAATTACAGTATTGTTACTGGTGATGAGACGTGGTGTTTTCAATATGATCCAGAAACCAAGTGTCAGAGTGCAGAATGGAAGCCCGAGCGAGCCAAATCCAAAGAAACGCCATATGGAGAAGTCAAAAATCAAAACAATGTTGATTTGTTTCTACGATACGAAGAAAATTGTGCGCAAGTTTTTTGCACATGGTCAAACGATCAGTGCATAAAATGAATGTACTTGAATTTGCCATTGTTGGAAAAAGCATTTTTTCTGAATTCAACGAAGTAAATACTGTATGGTTTTTTTTTCAAAATAGATTTTAAAAAATGGCTAAAACTTATTTCGGCCTGTTTTAGGGTAAATATATTTTTTATTTATACCCAGACAACTGTGAACGTCAAATTGTGAATATCAAATTTTTTTCAAAAGTTTCAATGATACAGGCGGCATTAAAAGTCGTCCAAAATTAGAAAGACAAATAACAAAAACTAATGAAGAAAACTCGTTTAATGTTTTAATTGTTGTAGTAGGCAGTGATAAGATCTAATACCCATATCTTCATTCACAACTTCAAAAATTTTCTCTAAAGTACTCTACTTTCAAATACAGCATCTCTTATGTTTTCTTTGTAAGGGTCCACGTTTCACAGCCTTAAGTTATTACTGGTCAAATGAGTATTTTATAGATACTAATTTTCGCTTATCTCTGAATAAATTTATATATTACATATATTTATAAGAATTCGATACCTTTAAATAATTTGAAATATGCTGGACTATTGTTTGTTGTTCCATTATGTATGGGAGAGCAATATCCGATTTTCAATAACGAATTTACCACGCGTCTCTTAGGGAAAATGTAGAGTAAGAATTCAGTTTTCATCTCTTATGTTTTCTTTGTAAGGGTCCACGTCTCACAGCCTTAAGTTATTACTGGTCAAATGAGTATTTTATAGATACTAATTTTCGCTTATCTCTGAATAAATTTATATATTACATATATTTATAAGAATTCGATACCTTTAAATAATTTGAAATATGCTGGACTATTGTTTGTTGTTCCATTATGTATGGGAGAGCAATATCCGATTTTCAATAACGAATTTACCACGCGTCTCTTAGGGAAAATGTCAAGTAAGAATTCAGTTTTTATATGAATTTTCATCACCTGTAACCTGTATATATATATATATATATATATATATATATATATATATATATATATATATATATATATATATATATATATACATATACATATATATATATATATATATATATATATATATATATATATATATATATATATATATATATATATATGTATAGGTATATGTATATATATACAGGGTGTTTTCAAAGTTAAGTCATTTATTTTAATAGGTTGTAGTGCGTGTAAGTCGTAAAAAGAAGCAATTTTACCAAAAATCGTTTATATAAAAGTTGCAAAATAAAGAAATTATTAACAGTTACAAAATTTGAAAACACATCTGACTTTTTGATATTCTTGACCACTGCTTGGTAGAACTCGCAAAGCAATTTAGCAAAAATCATTTACTCCATTTCTTGTAAATATGATCTCGTCGGTAGACAAAATAAATTTGGTCAAAGTTTCATTTCTGTTGTACTTATGTAAAAGCTGCTGATAAAATTCAACTCTTCTAAGGTAATCTTCGGGTTGTAACGCTTGTACTCATCGATAATGATAGGGATAAAAGTGTTCTTGTCGTATAGTCTTCCACACTTTACTATGACTAACTTCATCTTGTCCTGCTATAGACATAGTGCTCGTTGTTGGCTCGTTTTCGACAATTTCTAAAATTTCTTCCTCAATCTCTACCATTTGGCGTGGAGGAGATCTTCCTCCAGGAGGTCGTTTAGGGTTTTAGAAATTGTCGAGAACGAGCACTAGGTCTATAGCAGGTCAAGTTGAAATTGGTCGTAGTAAAGTGTGGAAGACTATACGACAAGAACACTTTTATCCCTATCATTATCAACGGATACAAGCGTTACAACCCGAAGATTATCCTAGTACCCATTTTCAAGAACCCATTTTCAGCACAGATTTTCAGTAAATCTTTGAGCTGATGTAGTAAATGGCATGCTTCTTTCTTCCAGGTCGACTGACTGCTGAAAATTATTTAGTTTCCTCAAAACAATCTGCCACAATTATGTTTATTTAAATTTTAGACAGAATATGTGGTTTCTACATGATGGAGCTCCGACACATTTTAGACGAGAAGTTCGCGAACATTTAAATAATGAATTTCCTAACAAATGGAGAGGGCGCATTGGGTCCATTTCTTGGCCTCCGCAGTCCCCGGATTTAACGCTCTGCTATTTTTTCTGTGGGGATTTAAAAAAGTTAGTTTATCATGATGGAGAAGTAAATAATGTGGAAGAAGTAGAAGTAAATATTATGAAAGAGCGCATTGAAAACGTTGTGATATTATTCGTGGACACCGGGGTTTTATTTTTGACGCGTGACGCATATTTTTGACGTGTGCACAAACGCGGTTCTCAGCAAGATTTTGTGCTAACCCAACAAATGGTGACAATTTTGAACAATTTTTGTAACATGTAACATTTTTGTTTTTGTTATTCTGCAACTTTTATATAAATGATTTTTGCAATTGACTTCTCTTTTAACTTTTATATAAATGAATTTTGATAAAATGACTTATTTTTAATAGTTCTAAAACCTGTTAAAATAAATAACTCAATTTTGAAGACACCCTATATATAACGGCATTTTCGAGTCGAACCCGCTACCAACGCGGCCTATACATATATTTTTCTTCTTTGTGGTGAAGAAGTCAGTGAGCCTTGACTTCCTTCAATCTTGGCCTCCAATCGAGCAGCCCCTTGCCAGTTTTTGATATGCGGTAGTGCTTCAGCATCTTTTCTTACATTGTCCTGTCATCGTGCCTTTGGTCTACCGCTTTTTCCGTTACATCCTATTCGTCCCTTCATCATTTTCCTTTGTATTCCGTTTTTTGGCATTCTCCCCAGGTGTCTCGTCCATCTGAGTCACTGAACTCTCTTATAGTCTACAATACCCAGATCCTTGTACAATTGCTTGAGTCCGTATTTTTATCTTTTCGGAAATAAAAAGGCATAACATTTTGAAAATGTTCTTTATTTTCTGCAATTTATTAATACTTAACAACATTTGAAATTCACTACCATCTAACACAAATTCCATCTGTCAAACATCAAAAATTTACCTGTGTGAAATAGATAATACTTCGATTTTGCGATGCAATGCCATCTAGCGCCATAAAACGGAAGAACCTTGTATATCAGCTCAACAGTTAGATGACTCAATTCTTCTATTGGAACCTTTGGTGTGATGCACTAAACTTGAAGATATTTACCACTTTAAATAGATTAATTCAATCTTTAATTAGATTAAATCATCTCCTGATGATGCTAACGTGGTTAGCGAAACGTGCGTCGAGCAGTTCAAAAAAGTGTTTTGGTGTTTAGTGGTAAATCTCTTCAAGTTTAGTTAGAGGACTAACAATCACGGATTAGATGGTCGGAATATTATCTTGTCAAACTGTAGATCTAAACTTTAGCTATATATTGTTTATATTATTATGTGTTTTTACATTATTAATTCATAATTAATAATTGTAAATAAACTTTTATAAAAAAATCTGATATCCCGTATTTAAGGGGCTGTCGTTTAGCAACTACCATGCTGGCAACCCTTGTCACTGTCATTTCAGAAAACATTGATAACATTCACGAGATAAATGGGAGCAAGATCGATACAGCACTGACTAAAAGCCGTATATTGAAGGAAACATTCTTAACACATCGCATGGTTTATAATATTTTTGGTTCAGTGAAAGATAACTAATATGAATGGCTAAGTTGTTAGCGTTAACACTTTTCAATAGCACATAAACTCTTTTAAAGGCGGATTTGACACTGTCAAAAAAGACGGAATTCAATTTAGCGAACGATATTGTATTTATTTGGAAATTGAATTTAGAGAATGAGGACAGAAATGGAATTTCGATTTTTCATCTTGTTTTTTTTTAGTATTATTAAAATCATCCACGATTGACAGTAATGTAAAGGTTCCCAGATTCGGAAACCTTTACATTAGGTCGAATACATCCTGAAGGATTGTTCAGTAAAACGTAAAATATCAGTTTGATCATCCAGTTTTAGTTTCTTCTTCTTCCTATGGGGCTCCAGCCCGCCCGTCGGTGAGCCTTGACCTCCTTCAACCTTTGCCTCCAACCAGATCGCTCGCCAGCAGCCCCTTGCCAGTTTTCGATGTGGAGTAGTTCTTCAGCATCTCTTTTTATATTGCCCTACCATCGTGTCTTTGTCTACCTCTTTTTCTGTTAGCTTCTATTCGCCTTTCCATGTTTTTCGCCACTGAGTCGCTGAACCCTGGCATAGTTTGTAATATCTAGTTCGAAGTTATTCCTGATCATCTAAATTCCATTAAATTCCAAACATTTTTCTGAGTACTCTTCTTTTAATTACTGCAAGCATATATTGGATTTTCTTTGTGAGGATCTCGCAGCCATAAGAGACTACTGGCCGAATGAGTTTTTTGTAGATGATAATTTGCGTGTTTCTTATAAAGTTTTCTTATTAAAGTTTGCGTGTTTCGAATAAGTTTAGATCTTCCAGTTTTAGTTTATCACCTTCAAAATAAGTTCCATTTGATGGAACGCTTATGCCCGTGAATAATCATAGACACTGTCTCTCTCGTATGGCCTTCATCTCTTTCTGCTGATTTTGTTTTATTGCTTTAATGGGCTTAACAACGGATGGAAACGAACTCCTTTCGTCAGCATACCCCTTCTTTTGTTTTGAATCGCACGGCGAAGGTTCTGACTGGAAAGTCTGACCGTAGCGATCAGTGATTATTGTTCTCCCGGTAGACATGAACTCGCACCACAATATCCCCTTTCTATCCCAAAACACAGTCGCCATCACTTTGCCGCCAGACAATGTTTGTTTAGTTTCGCGGCTTCGGCGATCCTGAATGCCACCACTGACACTGGACTGTTCTTTTGTCTCTAGTGTCGTGTAATGTACCCAGGTTTCGTCGCCAGTAACAGTTGAAACCAAGAATTCCTTGCCTTATTTTGCGTAGCAATCAAGGAATTCGCGGGTCTCTTCAACCCGTTGCCGTTTGTGAGCATTCTGGGGATGACCCACCTTGCCCACACCTTGTGATAATGCAAATGTTCCGTCAAAATATTGTCAATAGTAGTCTTACTGACATCATCCGTCGATCTTCAAGAATTACCCTTTCCACTTTTGCAATCGTTTCGCCAAAACTGATGGGCGTTCGGCACGCTGTTCATCATGGATGTGTGTACGTCCATTTTTAAACTCTCTGATGTGATGTGATGTCCATACACTTCACATAATTGATGATGAATTTCTATAGGTGTAGTGCTCCTGGCACACAATTAACGAATCACAGAACGTAACTCACATCTGGCGGTGGCGGCGAATTGAAGTTCTAGCGCGAACACGATGCCAAACAAAGACTGAGCGTAGCAGATAGCTCGGAGTAGTGCCGATTTGTAGGTGGGAAACCAGGCTAATCGCTACTGCTGCCAGATTTTGCGTTAAAGCGTTCCTCGCGACTCCAGCGCCTTGGATATCTTACTTTACGGATAACCCTCGTTTGATGTATTGATTATGAAAAAGCTTTTCGCTCGCTGAGAGCCGCCTTTGTTAAAAATCGACCGAGACGCAGTTCTGAAAAGTATTTAGACTTATTTAAACGCGATTTAGAACAGTAGATGAAACGTGAATGAACAGAGACCAAACAATAAACTAAACATTAGATGGGGTAAGTAAATCTGCAGGAAAACCGCGAACAACACCCCTTTCAACAAGAGTTTGATTGAATGATTATTAACAATTTATAAACTACAAACGATTATATCGAAGGTAGATCCTTTTGCCCATTTTCAAATTTTATAGAACATGCGCTACTGAAACGATAGTACTTGTATCACCGAGTTTATTATAGGTGATTTGTTGACTCAATCGTTTTTTAATGGAAATTGTCTGTAGCTTTATGTAGTTAGGGAAAAAATTAACCTACAAACCATGGCACTGATTATGTCTTGGAAGCACTGAAGTTGATAAAATTTCTGAAGCTCACTACAAACGATATATAAACTACAAACGAAAATATCGAGCGTAGATTCTTCTGACAATCTTTAAATATCATAGACCATGTGCTACTGAAACGATAATATTTGTATCAGCGAGTTTATGAAACTACAAACAATTTATATCAAAAAACGATTGACTCGACACCTTACCCATCATAAACTCGTTTATACAAGTATAATCATTTCAGTAGCACATGTTCTATGACATTTGAAGATTGTCAGATGAATCTACGCTTGATATAATCGTTTGTAGTTTATAAATCATTTGTAGTGAGCTTCTGAAACTTTATGAACTTCACTGCTTCCCAGATATAATCAGTGCCATAGTATGCAGGTTAATTTTTTTGGTAACTACATTAAGAAACGATTGAGTCGAGACATTACCTATAATAAACTCTATAAAATGATCTATAAAATTTGAAAATGGACTGAAGGATCCACATTCGATATAATCATTTGTAGTTTATAAATGATTAATAATCATTCAATTGAATTCTTCTTGAAAGGGGACTTGTTACAATTTTTAAAAATTATGTTATTTCCGCAAAGAATCAACTGAATTTCGCTGTTATTTTTCTATGCTATCCACGATTTTGGATGGAAAGAGTTGCCTAATAAAACCTGTATAGGTTATGCTTTAGTGTTCCTTGCTTTAGGAAGTCTTATAAGTCCTATTTACTGACATACACATATATGTATATATACATATATATGTATACTAGTTCAAGAAGCTACAAACGGTTTAATTTCTTAGGCTATCATAATCATTTTTTGATCAGTTGTTTCTTTTGTTTGTAGTTATAACATGAGTTTAACAGTCACTACAAATATACGCGTACTACTACAAACATTTATATCATTTATAGTTTCTGGATTAGGGTCTTTCTTTCCGACAACTTCGTTATATTCGATTTTATCCGATATTTATTTACATAAATACAGTAAAAAAAAAATCTTTGACTACAATAAACTAAGTACAATTGTGCACTAATTTCATTCATATTTTTCGTATTATTATCAGTATTTACTGCCTTGAACAATATCTATTGTTTTTCCTGCATTACCTGCAACAATACTACATTTATTAGCATCATTTGTAGGTAAAAATAAGCAAAACAAAATCAAGTATTATTTAATGCGGATTCCAGCTTGGTGGAGATGGAGTATAATAAGCATTTGCGTTTGTCTATGAAAGCTGCTTCTGCAGCTCTTTGGCACCACTCGTATGCCTCGCGATCCCGGTTAATGATAATGGAGAAACTCCTAATTCATCTGAAAGTTTTCTAGTGCTTGTTCTAGGATCTGTAGTCACAGCCGCTCTTATACCTTGACTTGCCCTAGCTTTAAAACTCATGTCTCTTTCACAAAACTTTTTGAACCAGAGCTAAGCCGTGCGAGTTGACACGATAACTTCACTCTCTGCTTCACAAATCTCACCAGTAGTGCCAATCGCTTTGAAGTCTTTTTTGGTTTCTTTGTAGGGGCAAAAAGTTGATTGGACAACTGAGGAATGCAGTATAATCCTTCATTTATAAACAAAGGAAAATAACGCAAACATTTTTGTGCACGCTTGTATTTTCTATGACCAATAATTTATCTTTCTTTTTTATTTTAGGTAAGGACCCCTTTCATTGTTTGTAAATACCAGCTAACTAATATAGTGTAAGTATTTATTATGAAAATAAATATATCAAAATATCCTCAATCTACTGTTGTTGTTTGTGTAATATAATTGATGCACACACTTCTGACATCACGAGTAAAAGAAGGTAGCGTTTCTTAGGCCAATTTTTTGAATAATTACCTTTTAAATTGAGCTTTTTTTAATTCTTGAATGAAACACAGATGGCGTTGTGAATTCCTAAGTCTAGTCTCATTTCAGAAATGTAATATATGGCATTTGTAAAAATGAAGTCGTACTAAATACAAGAACGCGTTAAAGTAGTTGAATAATTTTATGAAAATGGCCGTTCTATGAAAAATGTTTTTAGGAAATTTATGTAAAATTTTCTGTTTACACACTCGTTTATCTTAAAGCACTATCAATCGAATTATTTAAAATTTTCAATAAACTGGTTCGGTGGAAGATAAAATAAGAACATATTGATTTGGTACGTCAAAAAGTTGCTGAAGACCCAGAAATTTCCATCAGCCGATGTTCACAACAATTTGGACTCAGTGAATACACAACATGGCATACTTTACGAAAGGATTTAGCTCTGAAGGCATATAAGGTTCAATAACACAGCAACTAAAGCCACTGGATCATTCAAAACCTCGTACATTTGTCAATTGGATCAAGGAACAAACAGATGATTTTTCTCAAAAAATCATCTTTTCATATCAAGCCCATTTTCAAATTGGTGGTTAATAAACAAAATTGCAGGCATTTGGGGTGAGGAAAATCCATAAAGATATAAAAGCACAGGTGTATCGGGAAGCAATTAGACCATCAATGATATAAGGCAGCGAACCTTAGATCTTAACAAAGAGAAACAAATGTAGAATAACAGTTGCAAAAACGAGATTCCTATGCAAAATAGAGGGGAATATAAGGGGATGGAGTATGAAATAATAAATATGACAGTAATGGAACAAATGGAAATAAAACCAATAGAAAGAGCTATAGAAGAGAGAATTGAGCTGGCACAGAATGAATGACATCCTCAGAATGAATGAAGATGAGAGATTGGCAAAACCAATATATGAAGCGAAAACAGGAGGA
Source organism: Cosmopolites sordidus (assembly GCA_031761425.1). Classification (NCBI taxonomy): domain Eukaryota; kingdom Metazoa; phylum Arthropoda; class Insecta; order Coleoptera; family Curculionidae; genus Cosmopolites; species Cosmopolites sordidus. Next base: position 5,961 of record JARFXV010001704.1, on the reverse strand, counting down.
AAAGTAAAATTGGACGTCCAAGACTGAGATGGGAAGAACAAGTTCGACAAGCGGCAAAAAACCTGATATTCGTTGGAATGAGGCTAGAAAATTAGCACTGGACAGAAACTCATAAAAGTTCATGAAATACCATCATGCTGAAATGTAAACTGTCATCAGAAATGTTGAATAAAACTGACGAAAACATGTAGAGGGGAAGGAGGCAGGTCTTACCCTGCGTTAGGATGCATGCGCTAACGCAAGTTAAAAGACACGTTGAAACGTATGTTGAACAGATGTGGGCATACCATATGTTGATAAATTTCAATTAGTGCAAACATTTGATTGCCATCAGCCTGGATCGGTCGTTCAAAACGCGGTGCAGTTATTTTCACGAAACTTTCTAAACCGGCACGTGAAATCTTTTGTCTACGAAGCCTTCTTGCATTTACGGAAATAAAAAAGTTTGATATGTCGAAAATGCTCCTTATTTTCTGCCAAATAACACATTTATTTTCCAAAGTATTCGCTGGACTTTGTTCTATCAAGTAGCATCAAAACTTTGCATGTGTGAAGTTGATAACACTGTATAACATAGTTTTACGGTGAAAGTCCATCTCGCCAAAAACGGGGCGAATTTTTGCATCAAACAATGGTTTATTCGCATCTCAATTGTTATAATCTTGTTAAATTGTTAATAATCTCTGTATGTCCTGCAGATGGTAACAGAGCACTTCTTAACGAATAATTCAGATTCACTTATCCTCGAATATATACCCTGTAATTAGTGGGAATTTGTACTCAAATTTGTATTCAAAATATGTTTCTTATGGATATTTTTGAATATTCGATATTTTTACTATGCTCTCGATGTCTATTATTATTTTAGCACGTTTGTATATCGTGGATTTCTGTCCGAAAAAGCCTTTTCCTTACGCTGGTTCTACTTTAAACTCCGACGAATATTTACGAGCAACCTGTTGAGGACGGTTTCTGGAAATCGACGAAAAACAAACGTTTCGTAACGACCGCAACGTCTGTCGTCAAAATTATTCCAAAAGTTTCCAAATGAAGTCGAAATCGTTAGCTTCAACGGTTAGGTCGAGCGAAAAAGCTTCGCCTTAAGAACAAGATTGGAGCTGTTTCGAAAATAATGTTTCCATTAAGTTTCACGTAATGGCGAATTTTCTAATATTGTTAAAACGTTTTGATACACGGGGATAGTTTGAATGTTCTCATATTATATAAAAAATAAATTAATTTCAAAATTATTTCATATTTTTCAACATATCGTATTTCGGGTAACAATTTTTGGACTGATCAAGTATTTAGGCGAAGTTTCGGTAAGATGTAAGGTCCGAGAAAAAAATGATAGGACATCCCTGTTTTTTACGATTTTTATATTAATATTATGTTTCATGTTAATCAGACATTCTTATACCGCTATGTGCAAAAGTATTAGGCACCCTTAGAAAAACTGCCAAAAAACACGATCGAAATTAGGGCCAAATATTTATCCTCATCGGGTATGAAGAAAAACCGCTATTATAAAAACGATCGAAATTCGGGGCAAATATTTATCCTCCACGGGTATGACGGGTTTTATGACTTATTAAACGGGTATTTTTATTATCTCTCTGCCTATCGGCGCCAAAAGACTGGTCTATCGTAATTTTAACCGACGAGTCAAATAGTGAGGTACTATGCTCAGTTACTTTTTTTGTAGATATAAAAAAAAATCAGTGTGTGGGGTAAATAAGGGAAAACTATTTTCTGAGTCTATCTCAGGCATTATGTCGCAACGCTCGAAGAAGTCTTAGAACCGTCCATACTTCAACTTTGCGGTGAGAGCTTGAAGGAGTGCTATTCTTAGCATGATAACGCTCCTTGTCATGGGGCTGAAGCAACAATGCGTTGGTTCCTTAATAATAGGGCACGCGTATTGGAATAAGTATTACTGCCACAGAAAAATCCAACTTCAACAAAAAATATTCGAGGAATGGCTATCTATTGGAAATATGGAGGAAGGAACAGAACGGTACATATTATACTAGGCCAATTGAATATTTTTTTAAATTTTTTTAGGTTTTTCGCCACGATCTAAAACTCAAAAAAATATCAAAAATATTTTTTTAGAACTTCTTATTTACATAAGAGCAGATATCAAAAATATTTCTTTAGAACTTCTTATTTACATAAGAATAGATATTTTTAATATTTTTTTGAGTTTTAGATCGTGGCGAAAAACCCAAAAAAAAGGAAAAAATATATGAACACGCCACAATCATTCAGACATTATTTTAATCGAAAAATTCGCCGAGCGAAAATGTTAAAACAAGTTTATAGTTAAAAAAAATACTTTATCCTTCCGTATATGCTCCCTTAAGCTCAATACATTTTTTTCCAGTGGTTCTCCAATTCATTTATTTCATCTCTGATGTGATTTTCTGGATTTCCTTCAAAATTCTCTTCTACGGCCGCTATAACTTCTTCATTTGATTTAAAAACGCCTGCCACGTAGGAATTTTTTGAAGTTTGGGAACAGATGAAAGTCAGATGGGGCCAGATCTGGTTAATGTGGCGGATGCTCCAACAATTAGTAGTTCAGATCTATTTTATTCTTTCGAAAAAGTTCCAAATATTGGTTAGAAAGTTTTACTCGAAGACGTTTTTAATCAGAATTTAACTTTCTTTAACCCAATTCTTTTTTCAAAATATGAAATACCCGTTCAGTTGAAATGTCCATTGCCTTAACAATTTCAGTCAATATCAGTTGTCTGTCATCCATAATCAAATGATATATAGAATTAATTATTTGTTCAGTAGTTGTACTTATTGGACATCCAGAACGAGGATTATCATACAGGCTTGTACGACCACGTTGAAACTGACTTGCCCACTTACAAACTATTCTTTTTGAAGGAGCAGACTCCCCTAGCACATTTACTATTTCATTATAAATTTCCATTGTCTATATTTTTTTAGAACAAAGAATTGAATTACTGCACGATTTTTAATATTTTTCATTGTAAAAAATAACATTGATAGGTAATTGATATTTTCAGCTGCTGTTTTTGTACGAATTAATTGACAGATCGACTTGAAACTTCAAAGATTATAAGTTCTTTTACTACTTTATAGGTGTCGCTCCGCGAACTTTTCAATTAGCGTAGTATTGATTTAATGTAATTTTTACTAAACAGAATTTTTCTCAACAAAATTAAACGAACTTTTACATCAGCCCAACTACTTTTACTTTATCATCAAGCCCAACACGAACAAATTTCACTTTATAATTTAATTAAAATTCTGAAATCAATCCAGCTACTATTTAATTTGCTCTCTACTTTTTATCCAGCTACTCTATATAGAAGTAAACAATGAAAAATTATGGCAATATTTATTTGATCTCATCTTCGTACATTTATGTTAATTTTTGTATTCTGAAGATCTTTACTTTCGCGATAGAATGTCTTGCAAAATTCAGTGTTTCTTTCCTTAATGCTTATTCTGGTACATTTTCTACTCTCTCATTCAATATTTCTACGCTGAGCTTTAAAACTGTCTTATTAAGGAATCTACTGATGTTGAATAGCCACTCAAGAGATGCCATCACAACTTTTTTGATTCATTCCAAAAAATAAAAGCTTCAAAAGGTATTAAACAATTTCCAAAACAAAGAATTGATGTAATATAAACTAGTAGTAAAGTTCTTTAACAATAGGTAGTACTTTTTAAAGATCTGAAAAGTCTTTGTAGGATAACTAAACTAAAAATGTTGTAGGATAACTTAAAATATAGTTAGTCATTAAACATTTAAGCATTCTCTATAAGAATAATGTAAAAAACAAGCTAGGTTGAAACCGTATGTACGGCACTGTTCCTATTAATCATACGCGACAAAACGTTGTCTATTCTAGCACGCCGATGTCGATTAACTTGATAGGACTTGATCCAACCAAGATAACAAATAGATATTCTCATGTCACGAAGCTTTTTAATCAATGGCCGATTATTCTGTCAAAAGCTTTGGGTGTATCATCGTTAATAAATCAGCATGTATCAAATGTTATCACATTATAAACTAATTTTTCTTATATTTTAATTTTATATTGTTGTTTTGGGCGTTAATCAGTATACCGTGGATAGAAATATATACATAAAGTTCGCAATTTTTATTTTTTTTTTCTTTTTTTCCCAAAAAAAACATTCATTCTACGTTTGATGCCGCAAGTCCCATCGTGGGCCAACTTCTTTCTATTTTTTTTAGTTGATTTTTTTACATTTTTTCGCAATATATATATATATATATATATATATATATATATATATATATATATATATATATATATATATATATATATATATATATATATATGTATGTATATATATATATATATATATGTATGTATATATGTGTATATATATATATATATATATATATATATATATATATATATATATATATATATATATATATATATATATATATATATATATATATATATACAACTCTTCCAAAAATTTAGCAAATAAAACACTTTTTTTTTTATTATTCGCTTTTGAATGAACTTTTAAAAAAAATATAAAAAATATAAAAAAAGAGTTTTTTCGGAAAAAAATCATTAGTTCGACATTTAAAATTTTTTCCCATTTAAACTCATTCATTCTACGTTTGATGCCGCAAGTTACATCGTGGGTCAACTTTCCTTTCTATGTTTTTTTAATTAAAAGTTTTTTCCTTTTTTCAATTTAACTTTGTTTTTATAATATAATATAAAAAATAGACACCAAAAGTAGAATGAATGGAAGTAAAAAAATAATTAAAAAAATTAAAAATAGCGAATATGTTATTATACTATTGGCTCAGTTCTCGATGACTCGGTGGAGCATATCGGGTGGTATGGCGACTATGGTTGCTCGAATGTTGGCTTCAAGTTCATCAAGAGTATTGGGTTTGTTAGTGTAAACCCGTGATTTAACACAGCCCTAAAGAAAATTGTCTAACTAATTAGTAAATTTTTACATTTTTTCAATTTTTCGATTATCGATTTTATCGAAAAATGTTATTCGACCTTTTTTATAGATCATTCCATTTTCTATAAATTTTCATTAATAAATTTTTCGAAACTCCATAAGGATCTTGAGTTATTTAAATTGAAATGTGAATTGAATATTTTTTTCAACTGTTTATGAATTTTGATTTGATTTCAATTTCGTTTCAATTTAAATAACTCACGATCCTTACGGAGTTTCGAAAAATTTATTAATGGAAATTTATAGGAAATGGAATGATCTACAAAAAAGGCCGAATAACATTTTTAGATAAAATTGATAGTTTCGTCGAAAAATTGAAAAATTGAAAAAATTTATTATGCATTCAACTTTAGCCTCAAATAACTTTTGAAGAAGTAAATTTATCGAAAATGTATAAGAGATCTTTTTTTAAGAACGTTCAATTTTCTACAAAGATATGTAATAGTCACAGTAATGTTCCGCTGAAGAGCTATAAAATTCCAAAGTTAAAAAAAATCCTATGTTATTTAAATGGGAAATTGAAATTTGCGATACCGCACCTCTTAATATTAATATTAAGAGCTCTAACTTTCACAGTATTTTTTTTCATTATTTATTAAATGTAATTTTTACTAAACAGAATTTTTCTCAACAAAATTAGACGAACTTTTACATCAGCATATCTCAAGGGGGAAACGAACACTAGCGAAGAACTGTTGCAAGAAATAGTATAGGTATTTAATACAATTAGAAATACGACACTAGTATTTCAAAAAATAAGATGGAACTAAAGAAGAAAGGCAGAAGGGTGTTCACAATCTCGTGGTGGCTATTTTGATTATCTCTTGTGAAGTGTGACATTTTCGTCGTAATTGATTTTTTATACTTATAATTTGAATATTGCGTTTTGAAAAGTTTTTACTGCGGCTAAAATAATACATACATTTAGTAATGGCCCTTTACTCT
>JARFXV010001703.1:270000-277141 GCA_031761425.1 Cosmopolites sordidus | reverse complement strand
ATAATCGATTATCTGACGAGATCTGTGATAAGTTGCACAGTCTTGTTTAAAAACAACATCGTTTTTATATCCACATTGATCAATTCAGCCAAAAGATATACTGTTAGCATTTTTCGATAGCGTTCACCATTAACAGTAACATGATTTCCATCATTGTCTTCAAATAAACTCTTCAAAAACTCAGCCCAAAAACTTCACAAATCAGTGACTTTCTGAGGATGAAGAGGTAACTCCTGAATCACTTGAAGATTTTCATCATTTCTTTCTGCAGTCACGTTTGTTAAACAACAAATCCATTAAGCCAGAAGTGCGCGTTATCGGAAAAAAGATCTGTTGAATCGAGTATCTTTCTGTGGTGAATTACCTATAAGTGACTATGAGTTATTTAACAGTGGCATTTACATTTTAAAAGTTTAAAAGCTCGTTTAAAAACACGCTTATTGGAAAACTGGAATCAATGTGTATTAATAATAAATGTTATAAAATATAATTTTTAATATAGAAAATCAGTATGTATTAAATAGTATTTCCTGCAAACTAAAATAATTTCAAAAAGCAAGTATAAAATAAGTGAAATTAACTTTCTTATTTATGCACCTCAACTATGATAATGCACTAGCTGAATATCTTCTAAATATATTTGATTTCCCCACTGTTACTTTTAAAAATAAACATCCGCCGCTTTCAGACTCGGTTCAGAATTATTACAACTCCTTTGAGACTTGCCTTAGTAAATGGAATTTTATTTTAAAATTACTGCACTAAACAGTAAACTTTGTAATATTTTAACTTTAGCACAAAAAACCAGTTATGCTAGAAAATCTTTTTTTTTTTAACAAGACATATATATGAAGTAATTTGGTTTTTTTTCATTGAAATCAAAGATCATATATCAAATTAAATAACACAGGTCCGCATAATTTTTGTAACATTGATGAGACTGCTCTTTTTGCGTTTCATTTACGTAGTTATTAATACACCTCTTCACAGAAATGGCCTAGCATGTCCCATTTTCAAGTATTTGTTTTTCCTTTATATCATGGAGTTTGGTTGGATTGAAATTATTTGTATCTAACTTTGGAGTACAAAGATAAAGTGTACTTTGGTACCAAGAATTGCGGTTCTTTGTGTCTCTGAGACAGTAGGTCAATAAAAAAAAACATTACAGTAAGAAAAATTGGCCCCATAGAACGTCTTTTAAACCTGGTACTTCAAACATAAAATATGCCCTCCCCAAAAAGGTGTTTCTTCCGCCTCTCCATATTAAGCTTGGACTGATAAAAAACTTTGTCAAAGCCATGGATAAAAAAGATAATAGTTTCAAGTACCTAAAATATATTTTACTTCAATTAAGTGATAGCAAAACTAAAACAAGGCATATTTATTGGACCTTAAATAAGGAAGCTTCTAGGTGATTTCCGTTTTCAAGAAAAATTAAGTGAAAAGGAGTTGGCAGCTTGAAAGTATTTTGTAAGTGTAGTGAAAAGATTATTTTCCGGCAACAAGAAAGGTGAAAACTACAAAAAAAAAAAACCTCATAGATGAACGCTTGGAAATCTATGAAATATTAGGGTGTTGCATGTCCTTAAAAAATGTATTTTTTATACTCCCATGTGGATTTTTTTCCGGAAATTTTGGGTGCAGTAAGCGACGAACAAGTAGAGAGGCTTCACCAGGATATCAGGGGGATGGAAGCAAGATACCAGGAACGCTGGAATCCATCTATGTTGGGCGACTACTGCTGGTTTTTAAAAAGAGATGATGCAAGAGAACACAGGACAAGAATGTGAAAGTTTTTGTCACTGTATGACATCATACAGCTCATGTACAACATTTCTTATTCACATAATCCTCAGTAGTGTCTTTTCATAGATTTAAACACGTTTTACATGTTATATTAAATAAATATTAGATTGTAAACATACGTCGTCTTGGTTTTTTTTCGCACCACCGACCCCCTGTAACAAAAAATAACTGTACGTGTTGCAGTAATTAGCTTATACAAAATATTTCATATACATCTAATTTCATTGGAACCACATTAGCTGTGGTGTCTAAGCCTTACGTTACGGCAGTTAATGTGGAGCGGGTTCGAATCCGTACTAGACAAAAAAAAGTTTTTCTAAAATTCTTGTGAATGTTTCTGGGTAAGAGTGTAAAATCTGACAAGGAATCACCCCTCAGTCACGCCAGTTCGAGGCTGGGTAAGGCCGGATGCCTTCTGAGAGGTTTTCTACGTTGGTCACTCGCCAGTCGGTAGGCTTCTCGAGATACTTTCAGTTAAGCACAAAACCAAGGGTTGATAGCCCGAGGGGGGTGCTGACCGGGGTTTTCGGTAGCTGATGACCGTGGTTCGGAACCCACGTTAAGCTGTAGGTCCAGTCGCTAAATAGCCTTCTCAGTTGCTGATGCGCCTCTAACCCCAAAACTTTACTTTACATCTATTTTCATCAATGTTACCTCAAAAAAGTTTAAATTTGTTGACTTGTGTACTTTTACTCATGGTGCATTGGTCAGTTCTTATTTATTTAATTATCTCTCATTTAATTTTGCAAATATTAAGAAAAGTAAATATAGGTGGTGCAATGTCAGGATTATATGGTAGATATCGAACTCTCCACCGCACCAAACTCCAATATATATTTGGTTAAGCATTGTCGTGATAGAACACAAATGAATCAATCATAATACATTATTCGATCGATTCAAAGCAGCCTATTTGGGCACTGTCTTCTTCAGCATCTTTTCTTGCATTGTCTTGCCACCATGTCCTTGCTCTACCTCTTTTTCTATTACCCCCTATTGGCCACTTAATGATGTTCTTTGTATTCGATTTTCTGACATGCTCGCCATGTGTGCCTCCCATCTAAGTGGCTGAACTCTACTATACCCAGAATTTTGTAAAATTGCTTGAATTTGAAGTTATACCTCATCCTCCAAATTCCATTATCATTACCTCATCCTCCAAATTCATTATAGCACCAACAATTATTCCAAGTACTGCTGCAAGTAAATGTTGAAAGCATCTCTTGTTTTCTTTGTGAGGATTCACCCAATCACTTTACTGTAGCGATGACAGATTTTCCACTTCTTTTCTCTTCTTTGGTTAGTTCTCTTTTCCATTACCTTTTGTTTTGTCTGTCTATATTTATTTTTAGACTTGCTCTTTTAGCTCTCACCTTTATTTCAGCATATGTCTCTCTTAATGTTTTTTTTTTCGATCGCGTTAATACATTTAGGTCATTAGCATATCCTACTATCTGTTTGTCTTTATTTATGACAGTTGCATTAAAGTATATGTTTTTTTTTTCTTTTATTTGGGTTTTCCGCCACTATCTAAAACTCAAAAAATATCAAAAATACCTGTTTTTATTTAAAGAAACAATCACTGGGTAAAAACAAAAAACCAAACGGAGACAAATTTCTCAGTGATTCTTTTTTGTAATAAATTTGCCTAACGAACAAAATTTTAAAGATATAAAAATGTTATAAAATATTTTACACTTTTAACGTTAAGGTTTCGGAGGGTACTCTCCACCCGTTTTCAAAACTAAACTAAAAAATAAATTATATTAATTTGTAATATATAAATTAACGAATGAAAGTAAATATATTTTTTTTGTATATGTCAACGATACTTACATTGACAACAATAGATTTTTCATGACAGTGACATACTACCAAATATATATATATATATATATATATATATATATATATATATATATATATATATATATATATATATATATATATATATATAGGTAATGTTTACTGTGTGATTGTTTATAGTACTGATTGTGTATTCAAATATTTAAATGTGTTTAATTGTATTCTTTAGAATCGGGAACCATATTGAATTTAAATCTAACCGAAGGCATAGCAATACAGTTATTTTTATTTAAATTAATTATAGCGGATTCTTTTAATCTTCTGTATTTTGTTACCGATTCTTTTAATACCGTTTTGGAATTATTCCAATTGATTTTATGACCCGATTCCCATGCGTGTTGACAAATTCTAGATTTATTAAAATCGCCCTTTCTAAGAAGGTTTTTATGCTCTTTTACTCTAACATCTAACGGTCTAGATGTCTCACCTATATAGAATTTGCCACATTCGCAGGGAATTTTATAAACCACATTTTTGGTATTTTGTTGTATATTGTTTGGTTTAGTCTTTGTTAATAGAGATCTAAGAGTATTTTTTGTTTTAAATGTCGTTCTTATGTTGTATTTATTTCCTACTCTTTTAATTGTGTCAGAAATACCGCGGATATAAGGAATTGTGACGTTAAATGTTTGAGAGTTATTATTATTGTTATTAATAACTTGTCTGTTTTGTCTAGTATCAAAATTTTTAAGCGATTTATCTATAATTTTTTTTTGGGTAATTGTTTTTTATTTAAATGTCTTGTATGTAATTTGTTTCTTTTTCTAGTGTATCACTGTCGGTACAAACAAGTTTTGCTCTGTCATATAAACTTTTAATTACTCCTATTTTGACCGATTTTGAGTAATTTGAAAAGAAATTGAGATACCTATCTGTGTTTGTCGGTTTTCTGTAAACTGTAGTTTTAAATGTGTTGTTTTGTTTTATTATTAAAGTGTCGAGGAATGGCAATTTATTATCGTTCTCCATCTCTAAAATAAACTTAATTGTAGGCTCTCGAGAATTTATATCTTGTAAAAAAATATTTAGATCGTCAATGCTATGTTGCCACATAGCAAAAATAGTGTCCAGAATAACTGTGGCGTTACCTTTGTCTGATGGCAATATTTTAATAGATGTGTCTTTTTTCAATTTATCTATAGCTAACCTTTCCTCATGGTAATAAATTTGATTTGATTTTAAATTGTTTTTCTAAGATAATTTTTAACCTAATTCTGTATTCAATTGCACTTTCCAAAGGTAATTTTTGAGCAACAGACTCTACTGCCGAAATAAGATCTAATTTAGGAACATCTTTCGATGTAACACTAAAATTTAGTCCTTTAGAAAGTACATACTTTTCAGAATCAGATAATATTTTATTTGAAAGGTTAACTACAGTTTTTATTAATGAAATTTTTGTCTGTATGTCTATTAATGTGTTTTTTTATGTGTTCCATGTTTTTTCAATAATTAAATTTTTAAATTTCTTAATGTGAGTATTTTTTTTTTGATATTGAAGTGATATATGTAACTGGAGTAGACGCTATTATAAATGTGATTAAAATCTACTTCAGTTACTTTTTCGTATATTTGTTGCAATGTATTATTAATATCAGTCTTTAATTGTTGTTTAGTGTATATGTGATATTGGATGCAATCTCTTAAAAGTGTTAAACTAGCACTATGTAAAATATATATGCTTTTGTTTGTGTTATAAGGTGTACGTAAACGTACGCTTTTTGGTATTATGTCACAATCTTTACATTTGTAAAGAAATATTAAACGGTTTTCAGAATGTTGTAGTTTAATATATTTACTTTCTAAATATCTAAATAAAAAACATATCTCAGGCCCATACCTGTAATCTAAGTAATGTCTGAATGATTGTGGCGTGTTCATATATTTTTTTCTTTTATATGGGTTTTTTATATGGCAACATAGCATTGACGATCTAAATTTTTTTTTTACAAGATATAAGTTCTCGAGAGCCTACAATTAAGTTTACTTTAGAGATGGAGAAGGAGAATAAATTGCCACTCCTCGACACTTTAATAATAAAACAAAACAACACATTAAAAACTACAGTTTACAGAAAACCGACATTGGAAACACAGATCGGTATCTCAATTTCTTTTCAAATCACTCAAAATCGGTCAAAATAGGAGTAATTAAAAGTTTATATGACAGAGCAAAACTTGTTTGTACCAACAGTGATACACTACAAAAAGAAACAAATCACATAAAAGACATTTTAATAAAAAACAATTACCCAAAAAATGTTATAGATAAATCGCTTAAAAAATTTGATACTAGACAAAACAGACAAGTTATTAATAACAATAATAATAACTCTCAAACAATTAACCTCACAATTCCTTATATCCGCGGTATTTCTGACACAATTAAAAGAGTAGGAAATAAATACAACATAAGAACGACATTTAAAATAAAAAATACTCTTAGATCTCTATTAACAAATACTAAACCAAACAATATACAACAAAATACCAAAAATGTGGTTTATAAAATTCCCTGCGAATGTGGCAAATTCTATATAGGTGAGACATCTAGACCGTTAGATGTTAGAGCATAGCAACCTTCTAGAGCATAAAAACCTTCTTAGAAAGGGCGATTTTAATAAATCTAGAATTTGTCAACACGCATGGGAATCGGGTCATAAAATCAATTGGAATAATTCCAAAACGGTATTAAAAGAATCGGTAACAAAATACAGAAGATTAAAAGAAACCGCTATAATTAATTTAAGTAAAAATAACTGTATTGCTATGCCTTCGGTAGATTTAAATTCAATATGGTTCCCGATTCTAAAGAATACAATTAAATACATTTAAATATTTGAATACACAATCAGTACATTACCTATCATAAACATTACCTATCATAAACATTACCTATATATATTTTTTGGTAGTATGTCACTGTCATGAAAATCTATTGTTGTCAATGTAAGTATCGTTGACATACAAAAAAATATATTTACTTTTATTTGTTAATTAATATGTTACAAATTAATATAATTTATTTCTTAGTTTAGTTTTGAAAACGGGGGGAGAGTACCCTCCAAAACGTTAACGTTAAAAGTGTGTAAAATTTTTTATAACATTTTTATATCTTTAAAATTTTGTTCGTTATGCAAATTTATTACAAAAAAGAATCACTAAGAAATTTGTGTCCGTTTGGTTTTTTGTTTTTACCCAGTAATTCTTTCTTTAAATAAGAACAGGTATTTTTGATATTTTTTTAGTTTTAGATAGTGGCGAAAAACCCAAATTCAAAAAAAATATATGAACACGCCACAATCATTCTGACATTACTTAAAGTCTATGTTTGTTTTGTTGATGTCTGTAATACATACACCTATGTATATAAAGATTCAACTGGTCATCTATTTGTGAAAATGACAAATACATTTACACAAAAAATGTGTAAGATAACTAAAGAACATAAACAACTAGAACGTTATAAT